>WWET01002591.1:136563-153005 GCA_011038615.1 Limnodynastes dumerilii | reverse complement strand
GGCTAATTTATGGGATTAGCAAAAACCCATTCTTCTGTGTCTTTCCACATTTCTACAGACAAGAATTTATTTGCTTGGAAGTTTTTTTTTCTGTTCCTCATAGAGCAAATATTACGCTTACTAATGCATGTTTTTTTGTATTCTTTCTGTTAAATGAAGACTACTATATTCATAATGTATTCTTTATTGTGTGTACAACCATGAAGCAAACTAGAGTTGACTTAAGCATCTGAGCATGACCTCTCTTTTAGCATTGAGCTAAGCTGTGAAAAAGTAATTGATATGCTATGCTTACATTGAATTATTTATGGAACTTGTACACTTCATAATGTCTACTCTAATTAACTTTAACAAGTTTAGGTTTCATTAATCAAGCATTGTTTGAACAGTGCACACAATGCTCCCATGTGCTAATTCCTCCTGTTTGTTTTGCTGTACATCAACATCTGTAACCAGCTTATTGTCGATCTCCAAGAGATTAATAACTGACAATGTATTTTTTTACTTTAAAAAGATTTTTTTTTCTCTTTTAATCTTTAAAACACTATTATTAGACTAAGTTGCCTTCAAAGCAAATCCTAAATTAATAAGATAGTACCATGCAATTCAATTTAACAAAGCTTTGTTTAATATGTCTTAAATGGCCTTGGGGTTTTAGCAGTCCTGTTTATCTGGCCAAACTTGTTCTATAGTAATCACTGACTATTCAAACTGCATTTTCTTCCTAATCTTCGTTTCATGACAATGGCTTTAAATCACCTGTGAATGATAACCTCCTTTTACAATCTGTCATTTTAAATAAAATAAAAAGCCTGAAGCAAAGTTTGTCTGGTGCGAGGAGTCAAAACACTTTCAGAATTTCTTTTGTATCAAAAACCCCTCAGTCTTTTCTTATTATTTATTCAACCTTGTTGGTCCTTTCAATCAGTTTGAATACCTCCTAATAGATTTTGTTTCTGAACAAACACAGACAAGCTCTAATACCCTCTTTTACTGGGAGAATCCTTGTTCTTTGCAGTCGTCAGTTTTAACTGAGAACTAAGCTGGGCAGTTACTTGGCAGAAGTTTGCATCTCAGGGACATTTTGTGCTTTACAAAATCAGTTTAAAACATAGACACTTGAAAAGACATAGAGGCAATTTGTGTAAATAAAATAAATACCTTTTCTATGAGCAGGTAAAAAATAAATAAAAAAACAATATCCATCAGTTCTTTTCCCACCAGTATTTTTTCAGGTAATTCTTTACATTTTACACATGTGGGGTTTCTGAAGGGTATGTACGATTTATGTTCCCAAGAAGATAGTTGGTCTTGGTAGATGTTATGACTAGAAACTGTGGTGATTTAAGTGCCTATCCCATGGAACTCCATCAGGGCTTCACCAGCACTTTGAAGTCAGTGAAATATTCTTGGCCAGCAATTTGGTTAAAGTGTATGTGAGTTTATGTGAGCCACAAACTAATGCTACTGAGCTCCCCTTTACTATTGCTTTACTGAGAAGAATACAAAGAAATACATATAGTTATAACTAATAAGGATATCAGGAACTATTTTTGGAATGTTTCCACATAAATTATTACTACAAGAATCCATTTATACAAAAGAAGAAAAGCTTTTTAAATCTGGTATCATATAATTACATTATGATAGTGCTTATGTTTAGCGCTGATATGATGGCTACTGGTCCTATTTTACTGGGGTGGGAAGTCTACTGGCTCTTATTACATTTTTTGTTCATGTGAATCTATTCTCTTTACCATGACTGCATTATGTGTAACAATGATGCCATTAAAGTGGATTACAGTTCCCTTAACACCTATTTAAATCCATTTAGATTTCATTTTTTTGTTAGAAAAGTAAGGTACTTTTTTTCCCCCTGATGAACACTGTTACTTTGCTATATGTAAAGGTACACAAATGTAGTTTACCTTCATATTACCTTCAAATGAATGTTAGTGTGGCTTATACTGAGAGATGAGCTATTGTTTGTGCTAAAAATGATATTTCCATTGTCTCATATTGCAATAACAATTGTGTGTCCTCTCAGTTAGAACAGGGAAATTTAGTGGGGATAAGAAGCAGAGTGATTTGGATGGTATGGTATTCAGTAACTGAGTTGGGGTGCTTTCATTCATAAGTCTATAAACCTGCTCTTTGTGAAAGCATTTTCGCACAAACACAAAGGGTACATCCATACCCTTTCTTTTAAATGGAAAAACATGCATTTTTTTCTATGAAATTATCTCTTGTTTAATATGTGTTAATATTCCTGAACAATAGCATCTCTTTCCATTGTGGCCACATATCTGGTCTGTAAATGCAAGAAGTAAGGCTAATATTTATTTATTAACAGATTTTTAAATAGCGCTCTCAGAACATGCAAACTCCACGCAGATAAGGCCTTGTCCGGGAATCAAACTCTTGTCCTCAACGCTGTGATACACAAGTGCTGCCCCATTAAACACTTTGCATGCCACAATGTTACTGCTTCTGTGGCATGTGGCCATTTTTTACATAGTCAGATACTTTTTAGATGTATGTATTGATTGCATCAAACATAGAATGTAATACCAGCTGCTTGTACTCTGCAACGCTGAAAAAATATACAAACTATAGGGTCTGTTTTCTGGCAGCACAGTGCATGATATTTCTGGCTTAGAAAGAATCCACTGTAGTGTACTATTTGGCCGTAGATTGGTACCAGTTTCCTCCATGCTGTTTTCTTGAACAGTGCTGACATTTTAACAAATGCCATAGCAGTTCCTCTGAAGTGGAGGAGTAACTGCATTTTGCTGCACGGTAAAATAACAGTTTTGATTCAGTCGTCATGTTCCAGTAACTTAGCTTAATCACATTACTCTTTGAAGAATAGTATTTTTGATTTAGAACGCTGAACATTTTATTGGGATTTTTTTTGGTATTGGAATAGAATCAAACCTCTCTGACTATTTTGTGAATCGTAGTTATTATTTAGCAGTAATTAAATGGAGCAGTCCTAAAGTGTTTTATTTAGCAAGTCAGCTTGTTTCTTTTTGTAAAGAAAAGTTGTTACCAGTCGTGACCTCTTCAATTCCAATAAATAACACCATATTTTTACTTTTTAATGGGAAAATGTGGGCTCTATCTGATTAGATGCTAGTAGCTGTAGGGCTTTATTCAGCTAATTCTCATAATCTATTTCTTTATATGTTAACCTTGGCAAAAGTAACTTTTTCATGGCAGCCGTCTGGCCTTGGAAATGAGTATTTAGTGGCATAATATTCAGTATTTGGCGCTTTCAAAAATGGCCCGTTCTAACCTCAGACCCACACCCTTCTTCAGTTGAGTTGTAAGGCGCTATTAGTATCAAAAGTGTATTTACACAATTGCATGTGCTCACTAGCTTGAATGATTTTTCAAAAGAGATGCCCCAGTTATTTCCCTTTCCCATGCACAATAACCTTTGCATTGATGGATTTATTAAGTTCCTGTATTCCTTATAAATATACGGTATATATCATCCATAGATTGCAATAGAAGTATTTTCCAGTTGCCAAATATTTACCAAAATATATCTATAATGTTGTTTTTTTTTCCATTATCAAAAAGAAACTTTTAAACACAGCATCTTTGCTTTGTGCATGTGCATTTACTCACAGGAGCAGTGTAATACAAAGCTAATATTGTATGAGAGATAAATATGTTTTTCTTTCAATGTCCTTTTATGACTTCTAATTCCACTAGAGATCAACATATGCTCTGACAGCTATATCTGTTTTTGGATTACTTCCCACAAAGGCTGATTATGAGTCACTGTAGGGAGAGCAAATGTTATCCCTTTCTAATCTTTGTTATGTACCTACTATAGTTATTGAAACTTGCCTTCATTTTTTGGGGAAATTGCAATAGGTCAGTGTTTATAAGGATGCTTTGTTATGTTTTGCAGGAGAAAAGCCATACAAGTGTACTTGGGAAGGATGTGACTGGAGATTTGCTCGCTCAGATGAACTTACACGTCACTACAGAAAACACACAGGAGCCAAGCCCTTCCAGTGCGCAGTTTGCAACCGCAGCTTCTCCCGCTCTGACCATTTGGCCTTGCATATGAAAAGACACCAGAACTAGCTTGGACTTTGACTGAGGCTCTTCTGCTATGCAATTTTTCTTCTGATGCCTCTTTGTTAATTTAGGAAATATTTCTGTCTGTTCTGATGTGGACTGCGAGGCCACGGAGAGTTTGACAAAAATCAACCAGATCAAAGAGTCTTTGCTGCAGCATTTCTATGTTTTCCCTTCCAGTATACAGTAGTTTGCAGTTTACATCTCAGTACAAGTTATTTACATCTCAACACTCATGGTTTTATAGGGTTGTTTAGTTATGTTTTGACCAAAGCACTGTCTTTACTGTTACAGTGTTTAGTAAATGTAATGAGGTCACAGATGACTGCACGCAAAGGACAAGCCATAAATTATATATATATTAAAAATAAAACAATAATACTTGAGCATGCAAGTACAATTTTTGTATGTGGTTTTTTTGTTTGTTGCTACAATGTCACCAAACACTTTATTATTGTGTATCTACATTGTTTCAGATGTACTTCCCCATCTTTAATTAACATGCTAACATGACTTTATTGTTATGTTGCTTTAATAACTAATTAAAAAGGAGCCATTCACAGGTAACTAACCAAATATTTAATTTCTTAGCCTTAGAAGCTGCACTGACTTTACTATATATCCAAAGTTTTTACATGTTTTATACAAAAGCTGTTTAACTAGTTTGTATATAGTTTAATAAGCTAGAATTTAAATATTGCAGGTATTTTGTCCTTCCATGTAAATCACTGCAGCCCATGTTCCTATTAGTTCCTGCATATTATTATTAATAAACATTTTGGAATGACCCCCTGGCATCCAGAGGAGACACTTGCTTGTATTTGTTTGTAGCTGTGCTTTCTTATATAATAGGGTACATTAATTTTGCTGCAGTAATGTGACACAGCATTAACAAAATCTCTCAATTCCCATCTCTCAAGTGCACTGACATTTTAACTGGAATTTAGATATTTCGTGCCTGAGACATTTTTGCACTTGATCTGTAAATTGTGGAGGATTTTCTTTACCTTCAAAATGAGTTTAAATCTTTTAAACTAAAAGTGAAAGCAAAAATATTCACCATGTCAGTGATAATTTGTTCTGCAATGTTTATATGGACACAGTAATTTTTAAGAAGTTACTATGCAGTTTACTTACATATACCTGCTGTAAATGACATAATAATAATAATTATAATAATAATTGTATAACTAAATAAAGAGTTTATGAAGGTTTGATGCAGCAAGAAAAGCTTAAATCGAAGGTGACAGAAAGAATAAGAAACAATTAATGGAAAAGGTCTCGTTCTTCAAAAGTGCTGTTTTTTCTTGTCTATTTATTTTGTGGTTCAAGTTTGGTGTTTGTTTTTTGTCCCCCCCCCCCCCTCCTCATTTGTAAGATTGCTACTGTATTTTAGCTACCTTTGATAAATTAACATTATTGTAGTCCATCAATTGTATTTGTAAATATATTACAAATGTAAATAATTTTGTACAACACTTTAATTGTTTATACAAAAGATGTGCACATTTTTGTTGCTTTTATTGTATTTTTATAATTGTGGTTATTAAAAATGTTCCAAAAGATTTTGGTAACCTCCTTTGTACTTCTTGACATCAATAAACTAAAGTGCCTAAAATTAAGAAGTATTTTTTTTTTTCTTTATAAATTCATGGTCTTTTAAAGAAAAATGTAATCTTTTTGTATTGAATTTTATCAACATAAATAGGAATACATTTACTGATAACTTTAGGCCAGCCCTCTTATTGATGGTTACTGTTATAAGTCTGCACAAAGTATCATTCATGAGTTTGGAATTTATACAAAAATTTGAAATTAATAGAGTGATTCAGATAATTTTTTTCTCACTTAATTTAAAAAAATTTTGACAAATTTTTAATAAAGATATACATGACAAACTCCTGTAAGCTCAGCGTACATTTGACAAAAAGGGGCTGATTCAGACTTTAATGTTTTGTTTACGGTGTAGTATAAATACGTGTTGCACATGCCCAGGACAAATAGTTTATTACAATTGGGATTTGGGATCAAAACCCAATTACAAATTACTACAAGACTGCTTGCATTCAGAGGGGTGATTTGTGGGAGGGAAGAGACAGAGGGACATCATAACCACCATTTCCACTATACATTACAATAAAGTACCATCAAACTTGTGCTGGGGAAAGGTAACGCAAACCCTCCACCATGACTCATTCCATTAGGTACAAAATACTCTGCTCCTGAGCTTCCAACTGTCAGTTACTATGGGAACCACTTTTGTTAAAGAAAAAAAAAACATCAGGTGGAACAGTTGGAAACTCAGGAGCAGAGTATTTTGTACCTAGTGGAAGGGGTCATGTTGGAGGGTCTGGTAACGCATCTGTCTGTACACAACCTGCTGTACTTTTTTCAATTTTTTTTTTATATAAGACAAAGATCTAGTATATAATTGGCAGGGAAAGGATTGATAGAATATTCTTTTTTTATTAAATAAGTAAATAATAATAATAACAAAAAATTTATGGGGTGTAGGTAACCATTGAAAACGGCCCTTTTTCGTAACTGCCATTTTCTCCCAGCCAGTTGCGAACTGGCTGTAAGATTGATTGTTTCTATTTAGCAGAGGAGAAGCAATCAATCGACCGAAGAAAGAGCGAGCTGCAATTGGTGAGTATTAATGTAATCCTGACCCATCCCCTTACGTTACCCTAACCCTCCCTTCCCTGCAGCCTGACCCTAAGACTCCCTTCTCCGCAGCCTAACCCTAAGACTCCCTTCCCCACAGCCTAACAATAGGACTCCCCTCCCCGCAGCCTAACTCTAAGACTCCCTTCCCTGCAGCCTGACCCCAAGACTCCCTTCCCTGCAGCCTAACAATAAGACTCGGCTTTTGCGCAGCCTAACCCTTAAACTGGCCATAGACTCCTAAACCTAAAATTCCCCATAGATACCCCTGTAATACTCTGAATATTCCGAATGAATGAATGGGTAAGTTTCTCCACAGCCTTACCCTAAGTCTACCCTCCCCACAGCCTGACCCTAAGTCTCCCCTCCCTGCAGCCTGACCCTAAGACTCCCCTCCCCGCAGCCTAACCCTAAAACTCCCCATAGACCCCCCTGTAATACTCACCTGTGCGGTGCGTCTACAGCGGTGCTCCGGGTCTGCGGCGCCGGTTTCCAAATGAATGAATGGGTAAGTATCATACCCTCCAACATGACCTATTCCATTAGGTACAAAATACTCTGCTCCGCAGTGTCCAACTGTCAGTTACTATGGTAACCACGTTTGTTAAAGAGGCAAATCATATTTTTTAAATATCAGTTAATTCATTTAAACCAAGTGAGTGACAGTTGGAAGCTCAGGAGTGTATTAAATTGTACCCAATGGAATGGGTCATGTTGGAAGGTCTGAAATATGCTGATCGGTATACTTACCCATTCATTGATAAAATCTTCTAATTAGTGCTATTTTCTAAATAGAGACAGATGAAAATTAGCTTTCGACTGTCTCTATTTTAGAACCAGCATTTTCTCAGCAGTGACTGCATCCCCTCTACATGTTGCCCATAGCAACCAATCAGATTCCATCTAACATTATCTAGTATGTAATAGGAAATAGAGCTAGAATCTCACTTGTTGCTATAGGCAACATCTCCACTTTTCTTTTTTTTCAGTTTAGTAAATTTAGCCGAGTTTAAAGTAAAACAAGCTATATCTCTCTATCTCAGAAATAGGCAATCCCCAGCACGCCAGGTGTTGTAAAACTACAAGGCCCATAATGTTTTGTTAGATGTCAGTTATACCTATGCTATTGGAGCCTGGGAGTTGTAGTTTTACAACACTTGGAGTTCTGATGGTTGCCTAGGTCTGTCTACCTATACTGCCATTTTGTTTGCACCTTCATTTCTGTGCACAAATACACATTTACATGTAGTAAAAGCCTAAGCTGAGTAAACTTATATGAATAAATTGTTAGCACTAAACTTACAATAGTTTGGATGGTTTCAGAAACTTGAATTATATTAAGGACATAAGTTAAGTGTTAAAATGAATAGATGTAATACAATCTTGACAGGTCAATTTTTCTTAATGGTAACAAGCATTTCTTTTTGTTATGAAGAAAGGTTACCACAATTGCCCCACTGTAATACCCCAGTTCATTTTATGCCCCAGTATTGTAGTGCCCCTAATCTTTTTGTACGCCAAAAATTTTTATGGCAAAGTGTAGTGATCCAGGTTATTTTATGTTCAATAATACATCTCATAAAATGATTAGGTTCAAAAAATGGCTTGTTAACACTTTAATTGGATCAAAACTTACAGCAATGAATGCTTGAAAGTGGAGCAGTTCCTGTGTGTTTTTAAATGTGTTGCGAGTCCCTCCAATGGTACTTCACATTGAGAAATAGGGACAGCCAAAATTAGGTTTTCGGCTATCCCTGTTTCGAATGTGATGGACCGCAGAATTTTTTTTTAATGAATGGATGAGTATGCGATTCACATACTCACCCATTCAATTTCGGAAAGATTTAGGGTTAGGCTGCAGGGGGGAAGGGACTTAGGGTTAGGCTGCGGTGGGGGAGACTTAGGGTTAGGGAGTGGGGTTTCTTACCGTTTGGAGCACCGTCTTTGGTGCTCCGGGGATCGATTGCTATGCCTCATAGCTGGGATAACCAATTGATATCCCAGCCAGTTTGGAACTGACTGGGAGCGAACGGCCCTATTGAAATAGAGCTGTTCGTTACGGAGACCCACATTGTTTTAAACATGGTCAAATGATGACTATAAATAGAGTCTATAAGCATATTGATAAATTGCCCTGTGTGTAGCTGGCTGAAGAACAAGTAGTATTTAGAACAGTTTACTATTGTGTGTTGTTATTTATTAATGCAAAAAAATTGGATTTGGATTAGCGTTTTATATTCCATGGTTATGTGCATTAAACTGCTGTGTATGGTTTAAGGTTGACTTTCCACCTTAGGCTAGGGAAACAGGTAGTACTTGTCATACCGAAGCATCCCAACCCAATGCAAAACAAAGCTGATATATTTTGTGTAAGCTCATCCATGGAAAATGACTTGTTTACACATTGCAGGGTAAAATTTACATGCAATTTGTGATGGATATTGTGACCACAACGCCAGATGAAACCAGATGGCAAAATGTTTTAATGATTTTTCTGCAGTATTTAAAATTCAGTTTTCATAAAGATAAAGGGTTGGATCCAAAACTCTGCTGCTATTTGTATGGAGTTACGAGTACAGGACCCTATATTAACCCCTACCTGGCCAGCGTCTGCGATGTGTGCACATGCACGCTCTTGAAATGCAGGTATTTTCTGCTCACAAAGGACCTAATCAAGAGTATTGGCACATGCGCAATGCCAATGCGCTTTACGTCCTAACCAGAGTTGCGTTCTTCAGCAACTCTGAATAGGGTTTAAGAAAATGGGGAAGACGGGTCCCCCTCACCCCACAGTCTTAACCATATTAGCTTAGGCTGCAGCTCGTGCACCCGCAAACCTCTGCCACTTAAGAATTGAGTTTTTTAATGCTTTTTTCCAACAGTATGCCAGAGCATAGCAGAGGCGTCGGAACGGGGGAAGGTGGGGTGAGGGGCATCTCGTCCACCCCAAAATATCAAGGGGGCGCCCAGGACCGCGGACAGGGGGAGGCAACGGGGACCCTTGTAAACTGTCAGCGTCATGCAGACCAGAGAGGGAGCACCACCAAGGATTATTTGGAGGCTGAGGGGAGACTTGAGGGGATTATTTGTAGGCTGATGGGAGACATGAGGGGATTATTTGGAGGTTGAGGGGAGACTTGAGGGGATTATTTGTAGGCTGAGGGGAGACATAAGGGGGATTATTTGGAGGCTGAGGGGAGACATGAAGGGATTATTTGGAGGCTGAGGGTAGACATGAGGGGATTATTTGGAGGCTGAGGGGAGAAATGAGGGGATTATTTGGAGTCTGGGGAGATATGAGGAGGATTAATGGGAGGCTGAAGATACACGAGGGGTATTATTGGGAGGCTGAAGAGACATGAGGGGGATTATTGGAAACTGGGGAGACATGAGGGGGATTATTGGAAATTGAGGAGACATGAGGGGGATTATTGGAAATTGAGGAGACATGAGTGGGTTATTAGAATCCTGGAGACAACACATGGAGTATGTATTGAAAGGCCTGGGTGACGATTTCTATGGACACTGATAACATGGCTCTTGTATACCAGCTATTTTCTTGGGTTGCCATGATTGCTGATACCGTTTGGCCATCACTTCCTGATACTGATGGGCTTCCAACCGGCAGCTGTCATGTGGACTTTATTGGCAGCGGCATGGTAAATGTAAACTTTAAGCCTTGCCTTCCTTTGTATTGTGGTTACAAATATGTTTTTTTCTCTTTATGACACTAATAGGCTATTGTGTTTAAAAGAATTTTGAATTTGACACTCAAATGATATTAGTCTCAATAGTAAGATAGTTGTAATAGTTATAGATATTAAGATTTGTATCAAAACTTTAAAATATGTGCCATGTGACATCCCTAATTACAAATGTAATGCAGATAATTAATGTAAAAAAAAAAAAAATTATGACTATTTAGTTCTGGCATTGATCAATGTATACTATATGTTTCTGAAAGGGGCTATGTGAGTAGAAGTCAACTCACTTACTTTACCCCACACACAGGCCAGCTTACACATTAGAGGACCATAAATTGTGCATCTCAGGCAGGGAGTACTGGGGGAGGGGGCTGGTGACACATGATGGGGAATACTGGGGGGCTGGAGACATGATCAGAGTACTGGGTGGCTGCAGACATGACGGGTTGACCACACCCACAATGGGTTTGCCACACCCGGCACAAATTCACATTGGGGCTGATCTAGATCTACGGCGGGCGGCAGTGTAAGAATGGCTAAAAAGCCGTTCTGTGCATGAGCTGGCCAACATCAGATGTTGCCCGGAAACGCCATAGTATCGGTGTAGTAACGGCTAAGGGGGCGTACCTCGCCCTTACTACGTAAATGTTAGTGTAGGTAGGCGGGACCCCTCTTGTTCAGCCTCCATATTTATGCCCCTCTTGTTCAGCCTCCATAGTTCTGCCCGTCTTGTTCAGCATTCATATTTATGCCCCTCTTCTCCAGCCCCCATAGTTCTGTTCCTCTTGTTCAGCCTCCATATTTATGCCCCTCTTGTTCAGCCTCCATAGTTCTGTCCCTCTTGTTCAGCCTCCATAGTTCTGTCCTTCTTGTTCAGCCTCCATAGTTCTGCCCCTCTTGTTCAGCCTCCATAGTTATGTCCCTCTTGTTCAGCCTCCATAGTTCTGCCCCTCTTGTTCAGCCTCCATATTTATGCCCCTCTTGTCCAGCCCCCACAGTTCTGCCCCTCTTGTTCAGCCGCCAGGGCCACCATCAGGGGGGGACATTTATGTGTGTAGTTATATATCTAAATATTTGATATATCAATATCTATGTGTGTGTGTGTATTGGGGCATATTAGTTACAATTTTGTGTCCTCCTCCAGACGCCTGAAGGAAGGAGAAGTGAGAATCAGCAAAGACGTAAGTGACCCTATTTAGGTGCAAAGGAGCTCAACTCATTTCATCAGGAATATGTGTGTTCATGTGTGTGTATATATATATATATATATATATATATATTTACATCCATCCATCCATCTGATTGTCATTTACTCATCATCTCATTCTCACATTGTGAAATTATCCTTCATATCCTTTATATCATCACTATTCATGAGCATCATTTAAGTGACCCATTTGCCTATATATTATATATATCCATCCATCTATCCAGGGGGGGCCCTGCATATTTTGTCAGTTCCGGGCCCCACAATTTCTGATGGCGGCTGATAGGGCCCTCTTGTTCAGCCTCCATAGTTCTGCCCCTCTTGTTCAGCCGCCATAGTTCCATCACTGTCACTAACAGAGACTGATTTGGTCATACAGGGCTCCCGTAGCAGCACTGTTACCGATACTGCTCATGTGTAAAACAAAAAGCCCAGCCACATATACAGTGGCACCACGCGGGCTCAATTCATATATTTGCAAATGTATTTAGCAAATCTCTCTGACTCTTATTTTAAAGATAGAATGTCATGGTTATTTATTGGTTAATTGCAAGAGTGCTGGGGTGTATTTTTTATGTATCTGTGAGATTTCCCCATACCTTTCTAGCACCTGCTCTATATTAACTTATAAATTGATTTGAGCAACCTCCATTGTGTGTGTTTGTATATGAATGACAAAAAAAGTAGTTGATTTTCTAAATAAAATCTTGGTATCAAATTATTGTATAAAAACATAAATACAAACAACTTAAATGAGCCTCATGTTTTTTTTTTATCATACGCATGTGGTACTTAATATTTCCACAGTAAGCTGCAAAAACAGATAATTAAAATAAATAAAGAAATAATAGGATGAAATATAGTAAAATAAAAAAAAAAAAAATACAATCTTATTGGTTGCACTGCCCATGCAGATTATTACTGCCCAAAAAAAATGTATTGTGAGTTTTTGAATCCTATAAACCAATAGAAGCTAAAGAGAATTGTATATACAGATTATAAAAATGGAGTAGATTGTGGTAAATGGCAGTAGAAGAACTGTCAGGAAGATTGTGTAATAGACATCTGACCTAGATTCAGGTTATATTCTTTTAGATAATCAATAAAAAGGCGCCAAATGACACATTTATGACACTGAATGTTATTTTTGTTTGTTACAAAAGTAGTTAATAAATCAATTGATTAGCTAGTTATAAAAAAAAATACTACTGAATATAAAAGCCAATTTATCTTTTTTTTATTAGTATTATTTATTAGAAAGAGCAAAATAGTATATATTCAAATCATCTATAATCATAGCATGTAATTAAGTATCTGTATACAATGCAATTTATTACCAGTATATTTATCAGATGGATTGTAAATGAAGCAGATATGAATTGGAACTGGTTTAAGAATGTTAATGTAAAAATTAGTATTTTAATTCCTAGCAAATGATTGCACACAATTCATGTGACATGGAGAACAATAATAGCTTTACTTACTTAACAAGTTGGCTGCTGGTGATATCATATCTTCCTGAGAGTCTGTGAATGATTTACCAAGTTATTGGAATCTAGACATATAATTAAATGAAAAAAAAGCAACAAAAGCATTTAAAATGGTGAACAAAATGTGATCAGAACATGAATTGTACATATTTTGGCCATTTCTGGTGTTCCTAATGCAAAACGTACTGCTGTTACACATTTACTATTACAAAAAGCTTCCGAGTAGACAGTATATATAGATCATGGTCCAGATCCAGAACAACGCTTGTGAGCGAATGTACGCGTGGCGGAGACGTAAAATCGCCTTTTGGTAAGTACTGCGCATGCGCACCATAGAAAATACGCACAGTAACATAGCGTAATTGTGAACGTATGGGCCATTCACGTATGTGTCACGTAAATACTTACGTGTGGGCGTGCCAGTTTTACGCGAGTCCAAAATACCTGAAATACGTTAAGTAGGCGGAGGTTTGTATTTAAAGTGTACAGTATGGGCGTGCTTAGCTGCGTAAATTCGTGTTGCCCATACGTACGTGTGTGTATCACTGCGGTTACCTTGGCAAAAAGTTAAGGTAGGGTTTGGAATGCGTATCTTGACAAAATATGTACGTTCAAGGGGTGTGCCTAGGGGAGTGTATAGAGTATACGCACACGAAAATACGCTATATGAATAAACGTACGGCAAACGTAGTTCTGGATCTACCCCCATGTGCATAACTATACATTTCTCTCGCAATACACTCTACTAATGGAATCTTAGGAATGACGGGTACAACCCTGATCCAGAGTTTTAGTGCATTGGATGCACACACAAAGCAGTAACAATTAATAGGAACTCTAATTAGGCAAAGAGGCTTTAAGTTATTTAAATTGACTTCTTGTATATGTTGTTGAATAGATGTTTTAAATGTCATAAAAATTATTAAAAAATTTTGTTGCAAAAAGACAAACATGTTTTACTATAATTTGAAGCAATGATAAACATCATGTATATTTGCAAATTTTAATGCAACAGAAAATATAAGAGACTGTATTTAGCAATATTGTAATTGTCCCTAATTGTGAAGGTCCATCCCTAAAGATTTACAAGCAGATTCAGATTTTGAGAGTAAGGGCAAAACAGGTGCACGTGAGTGTGGGTCCCCGTACGTACGGCCATATTTTGAAAGGGCTGTTCGCTTCCAGCTAGTTCCGAACTGGCTGGGATATCGATTGCTTATGCCTCAATGAGGCATAGCAATCGATCCCCAGAGCACCGAATACAGTGCTCCGAAAGGTGAGTTTCCCCCAACACGCTCCCTAACCCAAACCCCCGCAGCCTAACCCTAAGTCCCCCCTGCAGCCTAACCCTAAGTCCCCCCTCCCCCACAGCCTAACCCTAAGTCCCCAGCGGCCGCGCTTCCAAAAGTGAATGGGTGAGTATGCGAAACGCATACTCACCCATTCATAAAAAGAAAATTCTGAGAGGGCTCACATTCGAAATAGGGACAGCCAAAAACAGCTTTCGGCTGTCCCTAAATCGCAATGCGAGCCTTCGCAGCGGAGACTCGCAACGGGTGCATGTGTATAGCTTGGCTAAACCATTTTGCAAAGTAAGGGGTGATAATTAATCTTAATTATTTTGCATGCGGGGAAAGCATGTTTTAAATGTAATATAAGTATCTACATATATCTTTTTTTTTTGTTGGAAAGCAAAAATACCCAAAACCCCTAAAAATTTAATTCTGCCGGGTCATAAATTGAATACAAGGAACAGAAACAGGCATGAAAAATTCCTGAGCTATATGTGTGCCAATCCACCGCTATTTGCAAAAATCTTAGAAAAAAAACCCTGAACATTGAAAGTAACCATCCTACACTGTAAAATGTAAATGCTTCCCCCGGCCCACCTTTGTATGCGTAAGTTGGCTTTCATACGGACCCGTGGATCCGATCCGATCCTCAGTCCTCAGATACCCCTATCCCCCAACATTGCATGTTTTCCAGGTGTCCCTACAGAACAAATATCTTTGTTCCAGTAAGTAGATTTGGAAAACATGCACTGTTAGGGATCCCTGAGGACTGCGTATGGGAAACAATGCTATAGTGTAATGCAGTGTTTTAATGATACTGATTCTTGCATGCAGCTGTGTGTGAGGTCTGTAGGGCTGCATTTTAACCATGTATAGCTGCTTTTATTGAAGCAGAATCTCTTCTGTTAGCAGAAGCGTTTTAAGAAGGGAGGGGGCCCGTGTGCATAATTTGCACATGGCCCCCCCCCCTTCCCTTACCTGAGACAGGACTGCCCCGATTTGAGGGCCAAAAGGCTTAGCTGTGTTGTAAGCTCCGCCCCCTTTTCGCCCCGCAAATCGGGACAGTTCCACCGCAGGATCGATCATTGCAATTTATTACTGTGAACCATATATTTAGCGCCACGATTTTATTTATTATTTTTAATGCCATTATTTGAATAAATATTATCTTTAACATCAGGTTGCCGTTTTGTATGTTTTTCTTCAGAACCAGTATATATCATTTTTATATATTTTTCATTAGTGCTGTTTCCACTTGTGGTTTTCCTTTTTGTCTATTTTAAGGGAGAATAGCAATATCTCCCATACAGCAGCTCTCTCCTAATTAGCGCCATAGGTATCTTTTTTTCTTCTTACTCAAGGGTTGCCAAATATCCGGGAGTATCCTGAAATTTGGGCATCTCTCTTAGTATTCCAGGAGTGCAGGCAAATCGCTTGCAAGTCCCGCCGCTCTGCCTGTCATTATAGCAATCCCTAGTATGCCTAGAGATTGGCTGGACTTGATCACGTAATTTTCATAATCAAACCCTGCCCACCCACAGGAACACCATGGATAGCGGCAGGGGTGTCACAACTTTTTTTTAGCTTTGTATAAAAAAAAAATTGCGCCGCTACCACCAAAGGGGCGTGACCAACCAATTGTGGGCATGGTCAACCCAATGGGTGTGGTCAACCCATCACGTCTGCAGCCAGTACTTTGATCATGTCTCCAGCCCCCCCAGTATTCTCCATCATGTGCCACCAGCCCCTCCCCTAGTACTCCCCCAGTACTCCCTGTCTGACATGCACGTTTTATGGTCCACTAATGTGGCCTGTGTGTGGTAAAGTAAGTGAGTTGACTTCTACTCACCTAATCCCTTTTACAGACACACAGTATACATTGATCCATGCCGGAACTAAATAGTCATAATTTATTTTTATTTTTTTTACATTAATTATCTGCATTACTTTTGCATTTAGGGATGTTTTTGCACATATTTTGAAT
>WWET01002591.1:119739-135951 GCA_011038615.1 Limnodynastes dumerilii | reverse complement strand
CCAACAACCCCCATCATGTCTCCCCAGCTTCCAATAATCCCCCTCATGTCGCCCCTCAGCCTCCAAATAATGGCCCTCGTCTCACCCCTCAGCCTCCAAATAATCCCCTCATGTTGCCTCCTCAGCCTCCAAATAATCCCCTCATGCTTGGCCAGCCTCAAAATAATCCCCTCATTTCGCCCCTCAGCCTCCAAATAATCCCCTCATGTCTGGTCAACCTCACAATAATCCCCTCATGTCGCCCCTCAGCTTCTAAATAATCCCCATATGCATCCAAATAATCCCCTCATGCCTGGCTAGCCTCCAAATAATCCCCTCATGCCTGGCTAGCCTCCAAATAATCCCCTCATGCCTGGCCAGCCTCCAAATAATCCCCTCATGCCTGGCAAGCCTCAAAATAATCACCTCATGTCGCCCCTCAGCCTGAAAATAATCCCCTCATATCTCCCCTCAGCCTCCTAAAGTCCCAATAATCCCACTCTATTAATTTACCTTCTCTTTCCTGTTGTTCTTCTCAGCGGTGCTGCGCTCCCTCTCTTCTCAGCATGACGCTGCGTCACCCTGAGGTCGCGCCAGCATCACACTCTGCAGTCTCCCTAGCGGGGGATGAATGGCCTGGCGCCGCATCCCCCACTTACAAGCGCACAGGACCGCTTATAAAGGTCCCTGTTGCCTCCCCTGTCCGCGGTCCTGGGCGTCCCTTGAAATTTTTTTTGGGGGGAGCCGTGCCATCTGGATTGTTGGAAGCGATGCTTCAGTTATAGAAAAATGTAAAAACGTCTTTCATTTTTGCCGTGTGCACAGTTATCCCTGAGACATGTGAGTTGATGGAATGAAATATAAGGGTGCACAGGGCTCATGAGTTTAGAAATGTTTTTTTGCTATGCTTATATATACATCCATCTGGTGTGTATTGACTTAGGTGGTTACCAGATAATTATGGACCGGATTCACAGATCCGTATTTACTACGTTTGCGTTTTTATGCACGCACGTAGCAAGCCAACACCCATGACTCTCCTCTCGGCTGGGCGGGTTTTCGATGACTTTAGCCTCCATAGAGCACCCTTAAGTCTATGGGCCTGATCCAGAACAACGCTTCGAAACGAATTTACGCGTGGCGGACACGTAAATTCGCTGTTTAGAACTCACTGTGCATGCGCACCATAGAAAATACGCACATTCACGTAGCGTAATTGTGAACGTATGGGCCATTCACGTATGTGTCCCGTAAATACTTACGTGTGGGCGTGCCAAATTTACGTTACTCGAAAATACGTCTGAAATACGTGAAATAGGCGGGGGGTGGTATTTAAAGTGTACAGTATGGGCGTGCTTAGCTGCGTAAATTCGTTTAGCCCATACGTACGTGTGCGTATGACAGCGGTTACGTGTGAAAAAGTTAAGGTAGGGTTTGGGAAGCGTATCTTGACAAAATACGTCCGTGCAAGGGGTGTGCCGAGGGGAGTGTAGCGAACTTACGTGTACGAAAATACGCACCGCGAATAAACGTACGGCACACGTAGTTCTGGATCTACCCCTATGTGTGTATTTACAGGCGTATGTTACGTACGTGCATATTTATCTAACCGCACCCTCAAATGCCCATTTAAATGCTTCCCCTTGCCCACTTTCACGTAACTTCTACCGTCCAGATAAAAACTACTCCCCTCCGTACGTATGTCCCTAAGTGCAATTCACAAGTCAGTGCTGAAAGTATTTACGTGCGTAAATACTACGTAATGTGTGCATAAAAAGTTACTACGCGTGTGCAGTTAATCCGTTCCTAGAAATACGCACGCAACCACATGCAAAAACGGATCTGTGAATACGGTCCTATGTCTTTATTTCTCATCTGTGACAATTCATATGTTTAGAAAACTAGTCTGTCAGCAAGGTACTATAGAGCTCTTCAAATCACAGATAAAAAGATACAATGCATGTGCATGTATCTGAATGTATGACAGGTGCACACTTGGATACATGTATATTTACTAAATGGTTATTGGATACAGTAATTACCAGAATTCAAGAGACATGATAAGAATTGACCACTTGTGTGTCTGACTCATTGCTGTGTTTGTGCATGCCTTAGCACTCACTCTAATTGCCATATGACCCGACAGTAATCTATTTGAGGAAGTTACATGAATTTAGAATGTCATGCTGCCTGAATCATAGAGGTCCATCTGTAGCTTCTCTGACTATCATTCTAGGCTCCAGGTGATCGGATAGCAGTAAGTGAGGGCTAATTCAGCACAAGAGCAGATCAAGGGGTCTTCTTTCTTTCTTTCTTTCTTTCTTTCTTTTTTTTAGAAACCCACAGTGAGAAATGATTTATGATTTGGACTGTGGAAGGAATCCACAGCACAGATAGGAACCTGGCTAGGCAGGGACGTCTCAGGCAGGGACGCTAACTAAGGTGCAAGTTTATCACCAGATGTTCTGAATATGGTTCTGATCCAGCGTTTTAGAGTAAAGACAAAACAGGTGCAAGTATAGACCTTATCATACCATGCTAGAATTGAGAGGTGAAGTTTCTTATCTCAACTCTATTTACAGATTAAACATAGCTCTGCAGTATTTGAGTTCTATGTGCAAAAGTAAAGGATTTTCTCTGCCGCTGCTGCATATCTATGTACTATGCTTCAGAGCTGTCAGAGCAGCTTTGTACATAGATCTGCAGCAGAAGCTTTCAGGAATAGGGAGCCATTCAGCTTGCTCCCGACATAAATCAAACATGTCAAAAGACCAAATCATCATACCAGAGCGTTTCCGGTGCGTTTGTGTTTGAAAAATTGATCTTGGCCCTTAACAACAGTAATTATTTGCCCGACAACCCGATAATTGGGTGATCGGACCGATAATCGCTCTAGTGTATGGCCAGCTTTACCCACAAAATCTGAATCAGCCTGTAAATCTTTAGAGATGGACCTTCACAATTAGGGACAATTGCAGCATTGTTTAAAACAAAGTCAAATATTTTATATTGCATTGAAACGTGCAAATAAACATGCTGTTTAATATTGCTTCAAATTACAGTAAAACATTAAGTGGATATATGAACCTTGTTTTATATGAACTTTGTGTCACATGTATATGTTGTTATTGTTTCTGTTACAGTTGCCACTTTGAAGCACGTAACTTCTTGTTTTATGAGAGCATTTAACACAACACACGTATGCCCATACACAATCTTGAGCAATGCACAGCTCAAAGTAGACATTTGTACATAGCGCTTTACAATTTAACAATCAATAGGACATTGGGGATTGATACATAATAGCTAGTGCCTTATATCACACAATGGACCAACCAGGTTGCATGGTAAAAGTGCTCAGTGCTCTGCATGATCCAGTCACACAGCAGTGTTAGCAGCAGAACTAAGGGTACTTTTAGTATGGAAAGTGTTCAAGTTGTGTTAATCATGTAACAAAAAGTAAAAACTGCATAGCAAAATAGTTGCAAATAGGGTAGACATATTGACAATTTCCTCAAAGACACTGAATTTGGTCTATATACTTATGTTACTTAATAAGCCAGGGGGTGGGGTGTTATGGCGGGGTGTAATTTTCCCCTAAGGTTCGATCCCAGTTTGGGCTGGGTTGATGGAACACCAGATTATTCTGGAATCAGAATCTAATTGCAAACATCTGTAGTTCTGAAATGCTTCTGTAATGTTCCTTAAATATTTAACAGTGTTACCAGATCTGTTTGTGAATAGAGTTGCAAACATACTAGCTGCTAAGTCACCTAACCTCTTTCGCAATAAATTAAACATGGTTGTTAGATGTTACTTAATAAATGTGTTGTTCTTGATTTAATCACTATATATAAAGAGTGAGAGTGGTCATATGTCTGCATTATATTTATAAAAAAAACTGTGCTAAAGAAAACAACTACTTAAGTACATCCAAGTAAGGTAGAAGCTGAAAACGATGTATTGACATGTACCTACCAATACTGTTTTTTTTTATCAGAAAACTCTTCACACTTTGACCTCAAGATTCTGTTATTTGTCTTGCTGCCTATAACAAATACTATTTATTTTTACAATTAGCTCTGTGTGCAAACGTCTCTTATCTGCAAGTGATTGATAGGCACATTAACAAGCTGCTCAACAGGTTGCTAGGCTCGAAGAAATGCTTAAATCATGATTAGTTGCCAGTTATCAGCAAGCCAGAGAACCAGTACAGATAAGCCTAATTCAACAAGTAACCAACATTAGTAAATGGACGTGCGCTTTGTGAGTGCCTCTTGTTTGTTTAAGAAAGAGATCCTTTTTGTTCTTTTCTCTTCTCTTTTTCTCTTTGACAAAAAATAAAACTTAAAAAAAACAAACAACATTTCTCTTGGTAGAGCATAATTTAGAAAGGCACAGTGCTTACAAACTATAACATCGTTGTGTCTGCTGGGTTTTCTGCCAACTGAATTGTGCCAGGAAAACTACTGTTTCTTAAACTGGTAACATGATAAAGCATAGTCAGGTTGATAATCGTGTAGTGTATCCCAATCGTGTAGTGTATGGCTTGGACTGATTTGGTGAAATCTGACTAAACAGTCCAAAAATGCAGTATCCTGATAATCAGATCAGCCACAATTCCTAGACAGTAAAGCTGGCAATACACTAGAGTGAATATTGGCCCGATCATCCAATTATTGGGTGATCGGCCAAATAATGGTTAGTGTATATTTATAATCTTTTGGTCAATCATCCAATAAATATCCAAGAAGTGCTCTTGAATGATTATTTAATCTATTGACATGCTTGATTTAAATTGTCCCAAAGCTCCCGATTTTATGTATAATTGCATAGTGTCAAGTTTGTCTGGCTAGTTCAATACAGGACAGGAAACACAAATACAAGGTAACGGGAAAGTACAAACGTCACCAGAAACAATGGGCAATCCTATTTATTATAACCGTAGAAAGAGCGAAAATTCTGTGACCTTTCATCTTTTAATCTATTAACCTATACTGGTATCACCAACAGGAAGCTATACATGACAACTTCCTACAGTGAACATTAACACAGCCCTCGTGACCAGAACAACCCGTTATGTTAATTTGTAAGAAAAAATATTATTTGTTGGTTATAACAAATGTAGAGGAAAAATCGGCTTTTTTTTACATTTTCAGACGATTATTGCCTGAAATACATGTAGTGTATAAAGCCGATATTGTGAAGGACTCTAGCGGAAAAATCCTAAAGATTTTCGCCAAATTCATGCTGTTTTCGACAATCAGCATTTGTGTCAGTCACAGGGATATTACACAGTGTCTAGCAGACATTAAAGGAAACTGCTATCTAGATCTTAAGTATGTTTAAGTACGTTTAAGTAAATCAGTGTTTTTCATATTGTATGTTAAACCTCATAGGAATTTTAAGAAGTAAACTCAGAAGCAGATATAAAAGCTAGTGATGCTAATGTAAAACAGTCCATTTAATTACATGATGCAAACAATTATCAGTCATGTGTTGATATTCACATTATTTAAGTGATGTGATCTAGAGCAATCAGAGAAGTGCTTTCACTGGAATAAAGTTCTTCAACATTCTAAGTTTAACAACTGAGCATTTTTCCGAGCTGATTCAGAGCTGCACTTACACCTTTTTTAGGTGCATGTGTAGGCATGAGCTATACCATGCTGAACTGCAAGGGCAAGCAATTTTAAATTGTAAAACCAGAATAACAATTGTGAGGTGAAGTTTCTTTGCTCAAGATTAAACATAAAGCTATGCAGTATCTGAGATCTATGAGCAAAAGTAAATCATTTTCTCTGCATGAAAAAGATTTAAAATGAATTATTTTGTAAAATGGTTTAGCTGAGCTGTACATTTGCACCTGTTTTACTCTTACTCCCAAACTCTGAATCAGCGCCTTCATCTTGCATTTTGTGCTTGCGAAAATATAATGTCAGGGAGTGATTAGAAACTGATCAGCATCATTAAAAATTAAGCATGATTACATCCAATGTGTGCTGCTAATGATCTAATTTGTCATAATAATATGTGTTCAGAGTTCAGTTCATTACCAGCAAAGCCGCTCCTTTGTGATATCATTCAATGGACGGTCACTGCAGGTATGCAATGCTGAAGACCCTATTATTAAAGAATCTCAATACAGCTCAACTCCATCTAGTGTTCAGTGATTGAACTACATTTCAGCCATACTTTACAAATCTAATAGTCAGATGAACGGATTCATTTTCTGAACAGGAAACGAACAAAAGACATCTATGAGACATGTAAGAGGTTTTCAATGTGCTGCATGTATGTCCATGTTTAATGTATTATTCAATCCAAATGTACATGTAAAGGTTTAATTGCAAAAATGTACATTTGCTGTTAAAAATAATTATTTCGTTTTGGATTAGAGTGTGGAGATTTGCTGTAGATCTTTTGGTAAGTCCTTTTCCTCTAATCGTCCCATGGGCGCTTCTTGGAATATTCTCGAAAAATATTTGTATATCTAAAGGCTGTAGAAAATTGCTATTGGCGGTCTCCGCCACCACACGTAAGGCAATACTTCAGTTCTGGCTACAAACTACACCCCTGCCAAAGGCCTTATTTAGAGAAAAATGATTTATTTAACATGGATTGGTTGGAAACCTCTCCTCAGAAGGAAACAAAAGTGGATAACTTTTTTCAAACCTGGGAAAGCTTTATAACTATTCTTTCTGAGGAAGTTTAAAAGAGAATATGGAACTGTTTCTGCGATACTACTTGGTTTGAATTACGTGATAATGATCCCCCGATTAAATTTGTCAATTGGAGTGATGTTAAGAGAGACCCCTGAATATTGGTATTATTTCTTTAGATTCTTTTGATTCGTCTTATATAACTATAAACTATATAACTATAACTTATATAACTATAACTTGATTGTTATATAAGACTATGATTTGATTGTATCTTCTACATTGTACTGATGTATGAATATCTATTTATTCGGGGTTAATATGCTTCAATAAAAACATTTAAAAAAAAAAGGAATTATTTGTGTTTGTTGCATAAAAAAGTGTATATTTATGCCCATATAACAATGTGTTATTTACCAATTTACACAGGCAAGGGGAATCTTTTTTTTTCTGCATCAATTCAAATGGAAATGACAAGTAATGTAAATTGACAGTAGAGGCTTGATATAATATCGCCACAATGCTCAATATGCTCAATATGCTCAATAACTAAGCGCTATTAGCTAATGAGGTCAGTCAGTCTAGAAAAAGCTCAAAATATGTTGGGGCTGATTCAGAGTTTGGGAGTAAAGCTGGCCATACACTATTGGTCCCAGGAGGGGGTGAACCGATAAACGGGATGATTTCCTGCTAGGGAAATGTCCCTTTATCGGCACCATACACCACCTCTGCTGGGACCTATAATCCTAGTAGAAGAGGGGAGGGGGCAGCGATCTCTGTTGCTGCTGCTGCTTTATATCTATGTACAAAGCTGCTCTGACATCTTTGCAGGTATACTTTAAAGCTGTCAGAGCAGCATAGTACATAGATATACTGCAGCAGCTATTACATGCAGTAATACAGATAAGAATCAGCCGAAGCCATGCTTCACACAGCATGTTTTCAGCTGATCCCTGTCTGTACTACTCCTGCAATAGCTGCTGCTGTATATTTATGTACTATGCTGCTCTGACAGCTGTAAAGTATACCTGCAAAGCTGTCAGAGCAGCTTTGTACATAGATATAAAGCAGCAGCAGCTCTGAACAATAGGGAGCCATTCAGCTTGCTGATTGGCTCCCTTAAAATATTGTGAGCTTTCTCTCGATTTAATCAAACATGTTGAAAGATCAAATAATCTACCAGAGCGTTTCTAGTGCGTTTATCTGACGTTTAACAAATTTATCTGTATGGCCAGCTTAAGAGTGCAAGTGTACAGCTCGGCTAAACCATTTTGCAAAGTAAGTGGTGCTAACTAATTATAGATATTTTCCATTAAGAAAAAATACTTTGCTTTTGCACATAGAACTCAAATACTGCATAGCATACTGCATATTTAATCTATAAAATAAGAGTTGAGCTAAGAAACTTACCCTCTCAATTCTAATTCTGGTTTCACAATTTCAATTTGAATCCCTTTGCAGTTCAACATGGTACTGCTCAGGTCTACACCTAAAAAAATGGAAGTGTGGCTCTGAATCAGCCCCGTTATATGCTGAGGGTTAATTAAGCTGATTGTTTAAAGAAAATAACTTGGAGGATAAGTAAGAAAATTCCTGACCTTTTAGAATATCTCTATAACATCTGAAACAATGTGATCAATATTCCATTATTTAGAAAGAACAGTAATGAAAACATTCCACATTATGTTTTTTTCTTGGCTTATTTTTCAAGTCACTAAAAGATATAGAGCTCTATTTACGAATAGATAATTTTTTAATAAACAAAGCTGTTCCAGGCTTGCTTTGGCCCACAGCGAGCCTGACAGCTTTGTTCATAAAATTTGCCAAAACTTACCTACCCCGTGAGGTCCCGTGATGATCTCTGGACTCATCGCAGGAGACTTCATTCACACTTCGTATGCACAGAGACTCCTATGCGGGACTTTGAAAATTTCTAGTCCTGGTATGAAAAACACTGAAATCTTCAGAGTTGGCTGCTTCTCCCAGACAGGTAAGTTTTGCTTTTTCTTCATTTTTTTTTAACAATTATTTATATTTTAAATGTATTTTCTTATTTTTTAGATTTAAATATAAGTGAATATAAGTGAAAACCCCCCCACTTTTTAAAATGTTTTTTATACATTTATACACATAGGTTTATCCCAGTGGTCTCCTCATACATGCCCCCCTTTTCCTCCCCGTATTACCAACTATTAGAGGGAGGGGAATATGGGGACATTGCTGGGATAACTGCCCTAACGTTATCCTGCGATGTTGCGCTGGGAGTGGAGTGTAAAACTCCTCTCCAGCATTTAATAAATATTACGAACTACCAGCCTGCACTGAAAAGAACGGGCTGGCGGAGAGTCCCAATGTTTTCATGGATCGCCATGGAAACTGCTGTTTTCCATGGCAATCCATTGTTGTAAATATGAAAAACTTCATTTTCATATGAAAATGGGCATTATCGCATGAAAATGAAGTTTGTAAATAGACCCCATAGAGCCAAGAATGCAAAAGTAATTGAATACCAGCACATTTTAGCTCTGTTTTATTTTAGTGTTGTATTTGTTGTTATTGAGATGGCTGGTATCTCAAACCGCTGCGAGTCCCCGCTGCGAAGGCTCGCATTGCGAATTAGGGACGGCCGAAAGCTGTTTTTCGGCTGTCCCTATTTTGAATGCGAGCCCTCTCAGATTTTTTTTTTTTGATGAATGGATGAATGTGTGATTGACGTGCTCACCCATTCACTTTTGGAAGCGCCGCCACCGGGCGTGGGTGGAGACTTAGGGTTAGGCTGCGGGAGGGACTTAGGGTTAGGCAGTGGGGGGGAACTAGGAGGTGTATGGTGCCGATAACAGGACATTTCCCTAGCGGGAAATCGTCCCGTTTATCGGCCCACCCCCTGCTGGGACCGATAATCGTTGTAGTGTATGGCCAGCTTTAGGGTTAGAAGGCGGGTTGGGGGAAACTCACCTTTCAGAGCACTGTGTTCGGTGCTTCGGGGATCGATTGCTATGCCTCATCGAGGCATTAGCAATCGATATCCCAGGCAATTCTAAACTGGCTGGGAGCGAAAGGCCCTTTCAAAATAGGGCAGTTCGCTACGGTTACCCACACTCTCTCAAACATAGGTTTTTATGAATGTAGGTTGTTGGTTTTAAGAGTGAAATATTGTCTTGGTATTATACAAAAGTGCTGAAAACATGACTTAGGTATTTAAAAAAAAAAGAAAAAACATTTTGTTAAGGATCTTTATTACTATATAAGATATATATTTTTGTTTAATACTAAAACATGCAAACATGTTTTATAAGACTACTGATGATACTAATATACAATTTAATTATTTGAGTAAATTGAGTTGTAGAGACACATTTGTACGCAGTCTGCAATGCTTCTCATGTGTGAATATACAAATAAAGTAAGCTCATGTGTTCCATTGTAAGATTAAGGCAGTGTAAGCCACACCGTTTGCTTAGGTGGCTAAAAATTTACAACAAAAAAAGACAAACAATTGTCATGTTTTGTAATATGTAATATTGTTTAATTTAATCTGTGTTTATTGCTGTCTGTTGCTATGACTTTCCACATCTTATTTATATAACTGATTCTGGAGAGATGATGATCAGACCAAACCTGTCATACACAACACTAGTCATAAAAATGAGTTAGATTATCCACCAACCAGCTACAGCACTGCAAAACAGGAGCTGTTGAATGGCGGCTTGTGTGTTCTGCAGCGGTCGACAGCATTAGGGCTCATGAGCACCTCCATCTCCCCCTCCCCTCAGGCCCAGAAGCCTAGGCAGCTGCCTAGTAGTAGCTTCTGCCTTGTCTATAGGGTAATCTAAAAGCAAATTTATTATATGACAGCATTATTCTTATTATATATTCACCTTTGTCTTATGGAAAAAAATATGTTGGTCAAAACAAATATATCTCTTTCTGTTCTATGAGGCAGATCACTCTACTGATATCTGCCTATGCAGCGTACATGCAAACACATTATTCAATATGTCTAACATAGACCAACGGTGTGTACCCACACAGAAGACTAGATAACGACACTCCTTGATAATGCCAATGCATATAGGAAGGACAGTTTATTACAACAAAAGGTTTAAACAAGCAACGACTGATACCTCACCCTACAATACCCACACAACCCCAAGAATAACCCCAAAATAAAGACACTGACAACTTTATTTGGATTTAAAAGGGGACACAAGTTTATTAATAATTAAATTGGCCAAATTTGATTTCAGACTATAAAATTTAGGGTTGAGCAAGGTGGCAAATACTAGGTGTGTGTCACAACAGGAACTTACAGCAATGACAAACAGTCATCTGCAAACGAGGTGCCCCCACCTCCCCCCAATACCCCAGGCTCCACCTCTTCATGTGCACACCTCAATATATCGGAGGAGGCAGACGAGGCCCCATCACAAGACAGGCGACCAAAGCTTAGCTCGAAGGGTGCACCTCTGAACCAGATATTTACATCCCCATATTTTTTCAACTGCGCTACAGATAACAAATACGGTGACACAACACCTGTACCGCAAACCTACCGACTGTGAAAGGAAAATTACATGTTAAAAATAAATAATTGAATACAAAGTTAGCTGTCAGTGTCCACGCTATATGTCCTTAAAACAAATCTATTGGAAGTTTTGTACCTTCTAAAATTCAGTCTTGCTAAAAAGGAGTCCTTTTATTCATTTCTATATTTATCTGTTCTTTGAATCCTGTTTTTTCAGTAGTTCTTCCTCTCTCTCGTTTCTATCCATCCAAATTCTCCATTCTCTTCCTTCCAGATTTTTCAGCTCACCGGAAAAAAGAAAAGAGAAAGGATCTTGTGCGGCAACGTTATCACAAATGAACTATCTATAAACCAAAAATGCCTACTCACATAGTACACATCTTAGTAAGTGGGCTTTTAACAATTTCTTTTCCTCCTTTCTTCTCCAGGGACCACTCTTGGCAACAGAAAAGCAGAGAGATCCTTGTGCAGCTCAACACACAGGTGAATTAAAGACACACAATAAATCCCACTTATTCTATGCGTCTTGTGAATGAGCTCGTAGCAAAAAGATACAGGAGATGATGTTCCTCTTTCTCTTTTAGTTAGTCCTCAAATCATCCTTAAAATAAAAGAAACACACTCCTCCTTGTGCAGTAACCAATACTAGCGTGTTAAGGACAAAACATATATTACTCACATTTGACCCCCTTGGGGTCTAGCCTCTCAGATATCGCTCTCCTGCGGGTTTCTTAAAACCAATACTTTATTAAAACATCCAAACAATATGAATCCACAACGGGACGGAAAAATCCTCCTCTATGCAAACACCTTCTTTTCTTCCTCTAATATTCAAGGGAATTACCCAACAGACCCTCTAAGGGAATCCCCTATATCCCGCTGTCCTCTAAGATTTTAATTAACTCCTCGCTCTACCGGTGCAACTTTCAAAAAGAGGGGCTCTTGAAAGTACACTTTCGGGGGGGGAGAGGGAGCAGGGTGCCTAGGTGGAGGATAACGGGTGGTTCACACTCTGGGTTCTGACCAACGCGTTTCAAGCACGGTTGTGCTCTTTCTCAAGGTTTAAGCGCCGACATTGATACCTAAATTTGTATTCAATTATTTGTGTTGGTCTGGCTAATTTTAGGCATACTAACTTTGGAGGTAATAAGAGGTATATACCTGAACGTGTTGGTGCTAACAGAGAGCGCTGTTCACTGGGTTAAATAATATTTACATGTTAAAAATGCAACCTATACATAAAGGGAGGGAGGGTAACGATTTTTTAAAATGGGTGATCAACCATTCCACACAACTGCCTATAAAGCCTCTGTCACCTGACCCTCATCCCACCCAATCTAACAACCAATCAAAACCTAAGCCCTATTAGCATAATTCTAGAACAATCCTAATGTGTGTCTATTGCAGACTGAGTCCCAGTCAGTTGTTTATATTACCTTGCACTTATACAGTGCTTGGTTTCCCATAGATATAAAATAGCTTTTCATTGTCCATTACAGTCTGTGAGTTGTGGTGGTGATTCTAGGGATTTAGATGAACAAATAAATTCTTAATAGTTCAGATAATATCTATTAGAGTTAATAAATTAAAATGAAATATGTTTTTTTTTTAATTAGAACACTTTCTTTATGACTTTTACAGGCAGCTGAAAAGGAGACACATTTTATTGCACATAGCTGGTTCAATTTTCCTAAACTACCATTTGCTTTATGCTTGATTCCAATCACAATACACATGTCTTTCATTGTTTAATCATGGATGTTTAGCTTTTACCTTTTTTTTTTTTAATTATAACTTCTATGCATGACCCTTAGTGACTATTTACCTAGACATTCTAAATTTATTGCTCAGTCCATTAAACTAGAATATTAAATACTGCTCCATTGTACTGCTTACTCGCCATTATGTCTGTTTAAAAACAGCTTTGTAGCAAAGCAAATTGTTCTTTATTCACCTTATTGTTATTTGTCTCCTGGTGAATGAATGGAATCAACCATGCAGCCAGAACAGGTTGATCAACTAGGCTGTAGACACGGATTAACTGTCTGCATACTAGTGTCTGCTAAAAACTTAGGAATTAAAGGAGATGGGTGTGGCTAAAATGTACTGTAACGAGACAAATAAAAGTACATTCCATTTAGTATTTTAATGTGCCTATAATGAACTGCTTCTATATTACAGATAATAAAATAACTAATCCCTTATTAAAATACGTTTTAAAGTCTCCAAAAGGCTTATTTCTTGAGCTATTGTTTGTTAAATACCCAGTCATTGATAGCTATACACCATCCAACTTTATTTCTAAGTCTCATTCACTGTCAAACCACAATTAAACAAAATGTTTAGGACAGTAACACACATTGAAACAGTTCATCAACCCTGCAAAGACTGAGTGTATTAAATACATGTCAGCCTGAGACTTCAGAAACATTCCTGTCACTATATATAATGTCCAGTATAGACTAGATATTAAAACTAATGCAAAACAATATTTTATTTTTCACACCACAAAATATTGTAAAAAGACATCTAACTGAAAATGAGGAACGCACATGTGTCAGCCTCCTTCCACTTTACTTAAACTTCCTGAGTGCATGCCCATCTTGTCACCTATGAGGATCTCACTATAGACCTTGCAGTATAGTACTCTGCCCATCTTCTCCATTGTTGATTTATTATTATTTTTATTATTATTATTATTATTTATTTATTTTCAAGAAAGAACACACACGTGGTAAAATAAAGTTCCAGTTGGATTCTTGAATGATGTATTGTCATTGTAGCTCCATGATGCATACATATAAGGAAAGGAAAAACAAAGGGGAGAAATACCGGGCAGCTAGTGTAGTAAGTTATAATTCTGCTTTTTTAACACTACCACTTTCATACCAACAGATACCATAGATAAAGGTGGGCTAATACACACTCTTGCTTATTACACCTCGTGAGTGATCAATATAGCTAAAAGTATATGTGTGCCAGATTGCCCTAAAAGTATACTTTCAATTGATGATTTCCTTAGGTAATCTCTGTAGGAGCCCTCAGAATTATGCATAAAATATGCGTACCGCATGAACAATATAAAATGGGCTGCTATAAAAAGATGGCTGCTTTGTGTTTATATTCATTAGTAATTGAGAGCCGGATTCACAATCCCGTAATTTTTAACATACATGCCTAAATTACGATTCTAGCTACTACGCATGCGTGGTAATTATTTTACGACATCTACTTAGCGTTTCGTTATGTAGATTGCATACATGCAGTCTTTAAAGACAGCATGATAGCGTAAAATAGATACTAAGCATGCGTAGTGTCTAGCATCATAATATTAAGCACGTTGGTTAAAAATGAAGGGGTTGTGAATATGGCCCTGGCATTTTCCATCCATCGTACCAGCTCAGTAATGATTTTACCCCTTTAACCAGTATCCAAATCTTTGTATTATATGTAAAATATTAGTTCAACTCATATTGATTTGTGGAATAAGATGTTGTTTTAATCTCCAATCTCTAAATATAGCAAGGGACTCAAAATCAGTTCCTAGACTCTTAAACAGAACAGTTGAAAGCTTGGAATTATTTTCTTATATTATAAAGCACATAAACATCATAGTTATTCCCATGTGAAATCTTACTGATTGTCATTGTTATCATAGCAAAACTGCCAAAATGTAGCTGGATAAACCTCAAAGAATTGTTGTAAAAGAAAGTCATACAAAAATACTATAGAATAAAATGTTAACATTAACAGAATAACTTTCTAATGGAATGCAATTGTGATCATTATTTGAATATCATGTTGAGTTCAAGCTGTTTACTTGACAAATGAAGAACATTACACGTATGAATGTAAATCTATCTATCTATCTATCTATCTATCTATCTATCTATCTATCTATCTATCTATCTATCTGACAGAGAGACAAACATTTGCTGGGCCATATTTACTAAGCTCCAGGATTGGATAAGTGGAGATGTTGCCCATAGAAACTTATCAGATTCTAGCTGACATTCTCTAGTATGGAGAAAGTATTAGGCTAGGTGAGGGAGGTTGTCATAAACAGTAATTTTCTCTCACCACTCAGACAGCCTTTCACACAGCTCAGTAGCTACTACTGGATGTGGTTGGGTACATGTCCCTAACCAACACAATTCACTAAGCAAGGACATACATGTGTCCAGGATGTGTGCTTGGAATTCCAGTATACACATATGTATAATGAACAAAGAAGCATTATGCCAACTATATGTAAGTGAACATAAAATATACCATGTGCTGTTCTTATCATAATTAAATGTGATAGTTGAAGAGGAGTGTCCTGCGGTGCCAGATGAGGTTTACCAAATCCATTACACTGCATCTCAAACTAGCTTGACTGTAGAAAATAGCTGTACTTATGTTCTTATGCACATGGTTCCTGAATTTTTTTACCTCATGTGCTAAATCTTGCCCATCCACCCCACTGTAATTTCTGTCCCAATATAATCACCCTGTTGTTCAAAATGATTTTTGCACAGTGAAATATTTACTTTAATTATTTAATTTGTATAAATTGATGGACACCAGTAAACATAAGAAAATTTTTATTAAAATGTAATTATTGTTTATACTATGTTCAATGGTGTTGCATAATGTAAAATAATAGTAATGCAGAAAATATAATGGAAAATGTAATGCAAAATACACTCCTCAAAAAAATAAAGGGAACACTAAAATAACACATCCTAGATCTGAATGAATGAAATATTCTTATTAAATACTTTGTTCTTTACATAGTTGAATGTGTTGACAACAAAATCACACAAAAATTATCAATGGAAATCAAATTTATTAACCCATGGAGGTCTGGATTTGGAGTCACACTCAAAATTAAAGTGGAAAAACACACTACAGGCTGATCCAACTTTGATGTAATGTCCTTAAAACAAGTCAAAATGAGGCTCAGTAGTGTGTGTGGCCTCCACGTGCCTGTATGACCTCCCTACAACGCCTGGGCATGCTCCTGATGAGGTGGCGGATGGTCTCCTGAGGGATCTCCTCCCA
>WWET01002591.1:87809-108508 GCA_011038615.1 Limnodynastes dumerilii | reverse complement strand
TAATGACGCGATTTGAATAAATCGCGTCATTAAGCCCCGCCCCCCGCATGCGGCGCAAGCTTCTCTCCGGAATCTCCCGGAGAGAAGCTGCAAAAAGTCGGCAACCATGAAATACATGTTATATTTCTTTTGAAATCTAACCTGCCACATAACTTCCTGATGTTTCACTCCATGATGTTAAAGTGTGAAAGATATTACAATAATCAGTTGTAATGATTAATCAATACATTTGGTACAGAGGGAACACGTTGGTCAGGTGAGAAATTCAAATGATTAAGTGTATTTGATGATTGACACAACAGAGGAAGTAGCTTGTGGCAGCTGGTGGGAATTCTGGGAAAGCAGATCAGGAAACATAAGAAATACATTTCACTATTAGGGTTCTATTTACAAACTTCATTATTATGTGATAATGTCAGCTTTGAAGTAAAACTGGCACTATCGTATAAAAATGAAGTTTTTGATATTTACAAACCATGGAACGCCATGGAAAACTGCAATTTTCATAGCGATCCGTGTAAATATTGTCTGTCTCCGCCAGTCAGTTCTTTTCAGAGTGGGATGGGGGTTTGTAATATTTACTTATGCATCTTTTATCCATCAAGAATATGGGACAGATCCAGACCTACATACAACAGTGAAGTTACACTAGCTGCCAGCGTAATTTCGACTATTGGTACATTCTACGCATGCGCACGGCAGATGTTATGACACGTAACTGTGGGCGGCCGTTACATTGTAGTAACTACATATGAAGGGGCGTGCCAACAATATGATAGCCGTAACTATGCACTAACTACGCACTGAAGGCTGAGGTAGCCAATTAAATTGTACAGTATGGGCTGGGTCAGGCAGTTACATCCGTCAGGATGCTACGTACGTGCGCGGTTACGCATGGGAAAGTTAAGGTAGGGTTTGGTAGTCATAAATCAGCAAAAGTCCGTCCATCCGATGGGAGTGCCAGGGGAAGTGCATTGTACTTAGGATAGCGTAAATACGCTACGCGATTGAACGTAACCAGCACTTAGGTCTGGATCTACCCCTATGTGATTTCAGTTATCCATATTACGGACATGGAGGTAAGCTACATTTTTTATAATGGCTGTTTTATGCTTGTTATTTTAATCCTATACCCCTGAGAACTGCGGTCATGTCGAAAGGTGATTACAAACTCTTTACACTTTCAGATATTTTAACAATACAGATTTTACATAACTAGGGCTATACCATTGCATTTTAATCAGTTATGACATATACTTATGTATTGTATTTTATTTGAGATTCTCTGATTCATCAACCCTGCTTTCCTATTCCTACATGTTTAGGAATCCAATAAGAACTTCCTACCACAAGAGAAAGCTATGCATTTAAATGTCAGAATGCTTATGTAGTTTATACAGTATCACTTGAACATTTCTAGATACTTTCAGACTTAAGTTACAGTTGATTCATAAACCAGTTTTGGATGCTGTGCTGCAGCAATGGACTGAACCCAAACCAATACTCATTCACCTGTAAAAACAGCTCTTATATTGTCAATTCCTGAGAGAGGTTGATTTTCATTATACTTTCCTGTAAAAATATTTTTCTCTTCACTATTTTTCTAACATGACATTCAGAATTATAAAATGTTAGTATTGTCAACAGTACCTGTCTGTTAGGTGGGGAAATGTTAAAACATAACAAAATAGCGAGTTTGACTGTTAGTATAAACTTGCCCTGGGCTGAACACTATTGTTGAGAATTGCCTGCAAGTAAAGAAAAACATTTCCTAATATGATCAGTTTGATACAGAATTGGTCTGATCCTCTGTTCCATCTGACAGGAGAATTACGTACGGCGCGTACATAATTCCCCTGTCTTGAAGGTTGTGCGCATGCGCACAACTTTCTTACGTTCTCACCAGGGTCGGCGTAAGTAACGTATGATACGTACGCCGCATGGTACGGTAAAGGTCCCCTCTTTTATGATGGTTGTATCTCCGCTGTAAAGGGGACAGGACGGGGGAAGCCCCGTTATTACGACCACAGACCTGGTTGTAAAAGTTAAGGTAAGAATGTAAGTGTCCAGATTTATAACCTTGAATTTGGAGTGCAAGGGGCATGCACTCCCTGCTATGATATTGTCCGTACTGACCCACACACACCTGTAAGGCCTGGGTAGCTCAGGATCCGGCCCAATATGTATATATATTTTTTTTGCACTGTAGCAACATAAATAATAACATTTCTGCAAAAGTTCACAAAAGCACAAGAGTTCCATTTCCAGGTCATAAGATGACTTTTTCCACCATGTAAGATTTCTAGACTTGTACAGCTGCTAGTGATAGCCTTGGAGGCTACTGCCTTAGGGTGGCATCCAGACTCGCTGAACAACCATGCATTTTCAGTTGGATCACAGTCACCCTTTCACAATTCACATGCCTGTAAATCCTTGATTACTGATTGGACCTTATTCTGACTCATCCAGAATTAAGTGATGTTTGTGACTGATGGGCTGGGTTGATTTCACAAATGAGCATTCCCTTTTATGTAATGTAGAGTAGAGGTGTTTCCTTATAATATGCAATGCTTCAGACCACGTTTCTGGAAATTGCGCTTGAGTTAGAGGGGCATTTTCTTTCCTCTGTTACTGTACAGATATTAAGGTTCTCTGACTTTCAGAAGTTCTCTGTAAGAGTGGTAACAATGTGAAGGCAGAGATTTAAGAATAATTCATTTTCATGGACATCTGATCACATCAAAATTGGAAATGTCTGGATCCAAGCCTTATGGGGAAAGGGATGCAGATGCCGCTTAGAATAGCTTATTTCTGACACTGATACAGTCAACAGCTGTATCCCTTTTCCTATTGAGAATAATGGGTAGGTTAGGGTTAGGCAGTGGCACATGGAGGGTTAAGGTTAGGCTGCTAGAAGGGGAAGATTAGGGTTAAACTGGGGGACAGGGAAGGTTAAAGTTAGGTTGCTTGAAGAAGAATGTTAGTATTAGGCTGCAAAAAGGGGAAGGTTAGAGTTAGGCTACAGGACAGGGAGGGTTAAGGTTAAGGGGAGGGTAACTTACCTGCCGCTATTGAGAGTCTTTGAATATCTTCCAGCCATTGTCACAAAATTTTCTCGCTTCAGCCATCTCACGACAATGCTTTACTCATATGCTGGGGTGTTGTTCCTGATAATCACCCCACTGCCTGACCTCTTTATCTCATCAGCTACCTCAGTGACAACTTCCTTCTGAACACTCTCCAGTGTCCTCCACTCCACTAAGACTGCCCTGACCAAAGTCACCAATGATCTATCTGCAAAATCCCAAATCCTCTGCTCTTCTGGCTGCACTGACAACATATTCATTTGGTTTTCCTCCTATCTCTCTGAATGCACCTTCTCTGTCTCCACTCCTGGCTCCTCTTTTAATTATTAAATAGACCTATTTACAGTTAAATCACTGCCTTACACATTTTACAAATAAAAAAAGCTACATTTAAGCATCAATCACTTTATTGATTTATTTATGTAAGCCCGAATAGAAGTGCCCGGCTTACCTGCTCTCCGACGGCGCGTGCAGGGGAATCCCCAGCCGACAGCTTCCCTGGTCACAGCGTCCCTGGTTACCTGATGCATAGCACAGCTTCTGTGTTAGAGCGCGCTCTGCTGCAGCAAGTCTCTTATGCATTCCAGTTGCCTTGGGAACGCTTCCTGGTTGGGAGGGCTCATTATTCACTAGCCTATCAGTAGTCTCCCCACTAGTTTTAAGGTTCTTCCTGTCCTCCTTTTGGTGCCGGTTATAGAGTCTGTTATCAGTTCTGTGACCTGCTACTTACCTTGTGTGCCTAGTGCTTCCAGCCTAGTGAATTGACCGCTGTTTGACCCACTTACCTACCTTATTCCCTGCCTCTGTTACCTTGTGTATCCAGCCCTGGTTCTCATCCCTACTTGTACATACCTTTCCTTCAGTACTTACCTTTACCTTGAGTGCATGTCTATGTTACCTCTTCGGAGATTCCGCTGTGTGCGTGAGTGTGCGCAAGCCCTAGTGCATCTTGTACTGTCCCGTGAACATCCTCCTGTCCCACGTGCTGAGTTCAGTGTTGCTTGTTGTCTGTCGCAGTCCGGTCGCTTCCGGACTAATACTGCTCCTACTTACCTTACTACTCCTATCCCTCCTGTCTGGTGTTCACTCCGGGTTTTCCTTTCTCTTCCTTTCTCCATCCCCACCATCAGGGGCCCTGGTGAAAACCCCCCGATAGTAGAGTCTCCGGGCTCCGGAAACCAACTCGTTCACTCTGCCTATCTCTTTCGTGATCACCCCGGTTCCCACCAGGTAAACCTGGGGTATCACGCTTACTCACTCCTTGACCATTCTGGTACTCACCAGGTAAAACCGGCGTGTCATAACATCTTGTCCCTCTTTTCTTTTTCCTCTACACCTCTTCTCTGAGTGGAGAGAAGCTCATTTGGCTTTAACAACCTGCTCTATGCGGATGACACCCAAGTTAACCTCTCCTCCCCTGACCTCAATCCCTCTCTCCTTTCAAAGGTCTCTGACTGCCATGCCAACTGAATATGGCCAAATCAGATGTTGTTATCCCCTCTCCCTCCAGGATCCCCCCCACCATCACCATCTCCATCCCCCAAAGTTCAGTGGCCCTTCCTATGTACTGAATCCAATCCACCCTTTCATATTACGCCTACTTCCTATGTCCTTCCCACCACCTTCTTTTGTTTAGCCAAGTACAGCCTTCCCAATTGATCCCCACATCTCACACCCAAGACTTTTCCTATGCTGCACAACTTCACTGGAATGATCTCCCTCTTACAGTTAGGCTTTCCCCCCAACATTTCATGTCTTTAAGCGCTCCCTCAAAACTTACCTGCTTGGGCCCACCTACCCCTCATGTTCTGAATCTCCTCACTGCTTAGACTTCATGCTAACTTTTATTCTCCTTCTTCCTTTCCCCCACTCACACAAGCTGCCCTATTCTTCCACTCACTTCCTTTCTCCTGTTTGTTCACTCTTCCCCTTAGTCTGTAACCCCTTGGGAAGGGACCTTTCTTTTTCACCCCCACCTCCACTCCTTCCTCTCTACCTACCAATCCTCACAGCTAACCTTATTGTTTCATCTGTCTCCCCTTCTTCCTGGTGTTCCCCTTGCTGCTATCCTCCCTATACCCTTCAGTTTTTATCTTGTTAGTCTGTTTTTATCGACTATGTTGTTAATTTCCTGCCCTGCATGTCTTTATTGCATATGATCTGCACTATGGGTACCTTGTGGTGCCTATAAACAAACATTATTATTAATAATAATAATAATAATAATGGATCTGATTAATGCTTAAGACGCACTGGCTTCTTAAGCCCATAATCTTCCGAAATGACCTACTACGCATGCATATTAGGTCATTTATGCAGTCTTAAACGACCGCACGGAATACTTCAGGAAGAAAGAGGGGGCACAATGCTGCATCGGGGAGGATTTAGTTAGAACTGGGAGTGGGGAGGAACTTGGATTAGCCGGGGAGGGCGGGGCAAGGCATTCTCTATGCATAGTTTCCTGCTTAAGAAGGAAACTACGCACTCTTAATTGCCATAAGGTACCTAAAAACGGGGATGGGTTAGGGGATGCACAAGTGATCTGTCCGCACCTAACTCACTGTTAGTTGTGAATCCAGTCCGATATTAAGAAGAAGAAGAAAAAAAAAGAAGAAGATTAGTAAAGATTATCTCCCCCTATGGTTTGGCCTACAGAACTAGCAATTAGGGCTTTTAAAACCACTACAGATCACCATCGATTTCAACTAAGGCTCAAACCACTTGATTTGGTCCATCAATATGAGTAAATTGTGCTTTTAAAACTACGGAAGGTTTCCAAGATGTATAGGAAAGTCCCTATAACAACAATGAACAAAAAAATACTACCACACCTTTTCACAGCCAGTGATGATCTAAACCCTATGATGGCACTGTACTTTTATTGAATCGATGGACGAATATATGTAAGTTCCCTGAACCTGCATAATATAAAAATACATTGTATCTCACACTATTGGTAAGACTGTACATTGCTGTGCGTATGTAATCTATCCCCCTAGCCTTCAAAGATAATGCTGATCCCCTGGCTGTTCCCGGTCAATCACTTGAGGGTTTGACATACCGATATCGGCATCTATTGCTATTAAATTGTGTACATCTTTTTTGCAGAGCATATCCTTTTTTTGCGACTTGTTTCTTATGAAATCCTATATTTAACGGCATATACACAAAGCCAGAACCAGCAAGACCTCTGAACATTGTTTCTTTTTGATACAGTTTATCGAGATCTATTGGCACATTTATACAGATATATTGTGTGGAATCAAGTGGAATTATTATACATTGTTTTCATTTTACCACCATTACTATGTTGACTGGTCCTAATTACGTGTTTTTAATACAATTTGCTTTTATTCACAATATTCTATTATTCTTGGGCAATTAAATGCTTTTTATACTATTGTGTGTTTTAAAGTGATAATTAAAATTGTTCATCAATATTTTAGCGGAGCATTCAATATTATTATTTTTTATATATATTGACACTTATTAATTTTCTCTTTAATGTTTTACATAAAGTCGGGCCAGAGACTCTCTTTTTTTTATTTGCCTTTTTATAAATAGAATTTGGCACTTTGGGCCTGATCCAGACCTACGCTCGCAAGCGATCGTACGCTGGTCGTAAGCGTAAAATTGGCAGAAAAAACGCACTGCGCATGTGCAGTGACAACTTCCGGTCGTACCAAAGACCTTTTTGTAGCGGCGATTCAAGCGCCCGTATTCTTTGCATATTTTCCGACGACGGGGCGTGTTTTTATTACGAATTAGTACGGACGCTGGAGTTAGGGAATGTAGGCAGGGGGAGCCATTTAAATTGTACAGTATGGGCGTGCTTAGCCCGGTACGATCAGCGCGTCGCTACGAAAATTCGTACTGACGCTGGGAAAAGTTAGGGTAGGATTCAGCCGGCGTACGGAGGTAAAGGTAAGGGGAGTGTCATGGGAGTGAAAGTTTTTACGCTGAAGCGGTAATACGCTCCGCTCTCATGCGTAGGTCTGGATCAGGCCCTTTAGCTCTGCATTTTTCTTTCTTTCTTTTATTTGTTCTACAAAAACCTTAAAAAAAACAAAAAAAAAAAACAAGAAAACTGAGAATTGTTAAGTTACCTAATGGGTCTATTTATTTTTCTTTAGTAACTATTTTGTATTTCATTTTAAACATTGCAGGTGTAAGCAAAAGCTTATTCAGCCCATATGCCTCCCTGGGTCACCCTTCAATTTTGACCTTCATTTAGGAAATGAACTGATGGGGCAACTTTTTTTTATGGCATTTTTAAAGACAAAACTTTGCTGTAATCTTCGCAAACTCTCAGATTGTGGTACTAATTTTCTGCTTATGAGGGAATGATAGTGATTAATGATGCAATCTCTGACACGTAAAAATCTGTATAAGCAGCACCTGTTCAAACTAACCTTTGCAAGTCTTTGTGATAATATGTACTTTGTTTATCAGCATTGGAAAACGTAACCATTGACACGTGAGAAGACTTTTGCATTGGCAAATGCATACTGGCACAAGTCCTTAGTCCACTGAATTTAAATCTAGCTTTTCATTTTAAGATTGTTATATGCATAATGTAATGGAGGATCTGAACATTACAGTCAGTAAAACTGTGGATAATGTTTCATTATAATATAAAAATTATCATATATTTTCAAATATGTGTAATGGACATTTCTGCATTTTATTTTACAGATAGAACGGTTTAGTCTTATTGGTTAATGGCAGTGTTGCTGGGGCTAGCAGATTACCCCTGCCTTTCATGCACCTGTTTGCATTAATCTATAAATTGATCTGAGCAACTTCCATTTTGTGTGTATACTGTTTGGGAATATTTCTGGGAGCAGCTGCAGAGAGGGGGTGTTGTTACACAGCAGCTATTTTGGTGGCTCTAAGGGGTGTCTCCTGAGGTAAGTTTGGATCTCAATTTAAAAACATATATATATATATGACCCAGCATTGGGACTCTCATTGTTAGAGTTAGGACCACCATATACAGAAAGGCCTTGACGGTGGCTGGTGGCTTATCATATATTTGCAAATATGTGTAACGGATATTTATGCATTTTATTTTACAGATAGAACGGTATAGTCGGTTACTGGTTAATGACAGTGTTGCTGGGGAATTTTCTTTCCAGTGTTTCTGTTACTAGCAGATTACCCCGGTCTTTCATGCACCTGTTTGCATTTAGCTATAAATGGATCTGAGCAACTTCTATTTTGTGTGTATAATATAAAAATTAGCAAAGGAAAAGCAGTTTAATAAAAAAAACTAACAGGTAGATCTATTTAGCTAAAACATGTGCATGTGCAGTGAGACTAGCTTGTTATGTGCTGCAAGAGAGATGGTCAAGTGTCTTGAAGGAAAATAAGCACCATTGGTACTATAAGGAGGTAAAAATGAGTGGTTATCAGGTATCATAAGGTAAAGGCCTACAGTAGAATGCTAGATAGAGACTAGTTAGATTAGGTGGTAACCTATATTTAAAAAAATAAACTAAAATAAAACACAATTATACCAAGCTATGTTAGGTTGTGAAGTCCAATGGATACAAGTGGTAAGCAGTGTAATAAACTAAGGTCTGAAGCTGTGGCTAGCCATAGGTATTTCTTATTTCTCTCTTTCATATGCCATAGAATTCAGTTCAAACTCCTTTAGCATTTGACATCTTAACTCTTGTGGCTGGGCTAGGTTGTCATGCTAAATTGATTAGAGTAGATACAAGGGCTGATCCAGATTTATTGTGCTAACATGCTATTGAAAATGCGTGTGCCCTCTCCAGAATTCCTACAGTAGGAACTGAAGTAGTACTGAAAATGAGCATACATTTGAAACATGAAAACGGTTGTGAATAGGCAAGCAGGTTCAGGTGTAATGCAGCGGCCTATATAAGTTTTCATGTTTCCATCCCACCCTCTATCTCTGCTTCCAACTTTGCCTCCTACTTCTCATCCAAAATTATCTCCATCAGAAATGACATCTCCTCCACTATGCTTCCTTCATCCCTCCCAAACTTTCCCCCCCCCCCCATTCTATGCAAGCATCATGATTTTTCTTCTTTCCATCCTACGACAAGCGACAAAATTCACTCCCTAATAATATCCTCACCCTGTGCCCTGTGGAACCCATTCCCTCACACATTCTCAAACACCTCTCTCCCACTGCCTGCTCCCATCTAACCTGCCTTTTCAACCTTTCTCTCTCATCTTGTATCATCACTTCCTCTTTTAAGCATATCCTTGTCTCTCCCATTCTCAGAAAACCTAATCTGGACCCTACATCCCCCTCCAGCTATTGACCTATATCCCTTCTCCCCTTCGCCTCCAAACTCCTTGAGCACTAATTCTACCAACATCTTATCATCTACCTTACTGACTGACTACCCCTCCATTCCATGAGACTGCCCTTACTAAAGTGACCAATAATCTGTTATCTGCCAAATCCAAGTGGCCAAAATCCAAGGGCCACTACTCCATCCTCATCCTTCTTGATCTGTCAGCTGCTCTTGACACCATTGACCATCCTCTTCTGCTTCACACTCTCCACTCTTTTGGTTCACTGACACTGCTCTCTCCTGGTTTTCCTCCTATCTCTCTGACAGCACCTTCTCTGTTTCCACCCCTAGCCCATCCTTCGCATGCATCCGTGTAAGAGCTGAATTAAGGGGCCCCTACACATTTCTGCTATGGGGCCCATAAAGTTCTAGTTAAGTTCTGCGCACAAATAAACCTCAAAAATCCAACTACACAGAGGAGCCAGTTCCAAAATTCAAGCGTTACCAATGTGGTTTTTTTTTAATGTGTATGTTGAGGAAATTGTTTATAGTCTCAGAAGTGAAGCAAGTCATGTACCGTGTAATTACTAAATTGCCATTCAATAGTCTATAAGTTCCATTGCAATAACTTGGATATTGATGATCAAGTGAACATTCTTAGATGAGCCCATTAAGACCAATGAGGATAAAAAGAGAGACAAAGACACACAGACACAACACACACTGATTCAGTGGAAGAGAACTCTCACCCCCAATCATTCTACTACAACATATAAAATATAGTTACAACTGTGGCCATAGCAGATTTGCTTTACGCTACTACAACACATGGTTCAGGGTACCATGGTGAAATATTTAGAGACTTAAATGTGTAATAAACAATATTTATCTAAGTATCGCATGCATTTGTTAAATACCAGTACCTGTTATATAGAAACATGTGCTGAAGAATATTGTCTAGGATAATTGAACGAGCAAATATTGAAGGTTATCATACTTAATGATTTGACTTATTAGTAAAATCTTTTTAAAAAATTCCCATTCTGTGATCTTAGTACTGACCAATAAAAGCCAATCCTGTAGATGTCAGATTGCGGATCCTATCTAGGACACAGACCTTACCTATACCAATGTCATGTGTAATGTAAAACATTAGGAAAACCACATGCAAGTTCCTCTCAAGTGGAGCACCACAGTGTGCTTATGAATCCCAAAATGGAGATTGTGCACAATTCTGCATATACTGAGAATTTTAATGCGAGCTAAGTGCATGTAAATGGTTGTGTAAATGTAAATAATTCATACCAGATGAGAAAGTACAAATGTATCTTTTTAGATGCTTTTAATCTCCAATCCACTGCAATTTTAATACGTCTTGCACCATTTTAATGCGCCTAATAGTCTGACACTCTTTTTCCATCATCAGCTATTTTGTATCATAATATACATGTATTTAGTTTAAGTTTAACATGATAACTTTACAAGAAATAATGATGTTACATAAACAGCTGCTTACATATGTGCTGTCCATAACTACACTAGTGTATGACCTCAAGGATCTATTGCTAGAGACGTTGGACCGTATTCACAGATGCGTGTGTATAAAGTACGCAAATATACGCATGTGCGTGGAAAGACAATACCCATGACACTCCCCTCACATGGACGGATTTCGGTGACTCACGCGTCCATAGGGCAACCTTAAAACTACGGGCCTGATCCAGACCTACGTCCGCGAGCGATCTACGCCGGTCGGGAGTGTAAAACCGGGTGAAAAAACGCACTGCGCATGTGCAGTATGACAACTTGCGCATGTGCAGTATGACAACTTCCGGTTGTCCGAAGGACATGAGCGTACAGCAAGCGTATTTTTTGCGTATTTTTCGCCCAAGGGGCGTGCGTTTTGTACGACGATAGTCCGGACGCTCGAGTTACTACACAGAGGCGGGGATAGCCATTTAAATTGTACAGTATGGGCGTGCTAAGCCCCGTACGACCAGTGTATGGGTCCAAAAATTCGTACGGATGCTGGAAAAAGTTAGGGTAGGGTTCAGCCGCCGTAAGTCGGTACAATCAATGGGAGTGTCATGGGCGTGAAAGTTTATACGCCCGGGCGATCATACGCTACGCTCGCGGGCGTAGGTCTGGATCAGGCCCTACGTGTGTACTTACATGCGTAAGTAACTTATGTACATGCGTACATTACTAACCGCGCCCTCAATTGGCCATTAAATGCCTTCCCCCGCCCACTTTCACGTAACTTTGCATGTACGGAAGACAACCACGCCCCTCCGTATGTATGTGACTAAGTGCGATTCAGTCATCCGTGCCTAATGGACTTCTGTGCCTAAATCCTATGTAACCTGCATTGAAAAAGTTGCTACGCATGCGCAGTTACTCCGACCCTGTAAATATGCACGCAAAAACAGGCAAAATCCTATCTGTGAATCCGGCCCTTTGTTTGCTCTTTACTTAGATCTCTGATAGCCAAATCTTGTTTGGATCTTCTTGTCTATGCTTTCTACAGTATACAATACAGTGTAATGCTCTACTGCTACACAATGTATTTGGTCACATAGCTGCATTGAGCTTAAAATACCAGTTTGCTTTGTGCCGTAATTGGTTGTCGTACTAGGCCCACAGACTCACAGACCAGCATAAAATTGTATTCATTCCTGCAGTACATATATGTACATCATGTATTATGGAGAAGGGTCTTGGGATATGATATAAGGGAGAAATATAATAAGAGGGAGAGAGAGACAAATATTTGGTATAAAATATCAGGTGGAATGAAGGGATAGTTAAAAATTATAGTTGCAAAACTATGCACCTAAGCTGCAAGTCAACTCCCATGACCCTCCCCTTGATCTTACGGATCTTTGCTGATTTCCGCCTCCATAGGGCTGCCTTATCTCTCCGTTTGCTAAAGTACATGCGGAGTTTCCTAACCCAGCCTTTTCAGCCTTTTCCTAACCCAGCCTCCCCCAACACACTTCTCTTAACTACCAACTTACGCAGCCCTGGTATGCCCCTTCCTACAGATTCCATTAGGCACAGATGCGCAATTCGCAGAAAATCGCCAAGATATGCACATGGCCTCCGTATATTTAGGCACGTTAGTAAGTGTGAATCGGCCAATACCACTAAGAGTTAAAATATACTGGCACCACTGATGTAAGTAATTAAAAAAGGAAGTGAGCCACATGTTTCTGTGTTGTTGAATCCTTGTTTCTCTCATACAGTCCAAATCTCTGTGCTGAACAGACTTAGTCTGCTTCACATTATGTTAGGGGGAACCCACGCTGTGGTTTTCTGTGTACCAGACCAGCTTATATAGCCTGGTGCTGGTTAATACTTTCTGGAGCTGATTATGTGAGGAAAAAAAGGGAGGGGGCAATATGCAGCTAATTGATGAATGAATGAATGAATAATACACACAGGATTGGTTCCAGATACACACTTGCAAGGTGGGTGTAATCTGTTATGCTAATTGTACAGTAAGAGCTGAGCCCTTATGTATGATACAGCATTCTGTACATTCTGAGACTTAAGGAAGGGCTCTGCACATGGAAGACCCATACGTGGGAGAAGATTGCAGGGGTTGTGCAATCCCCTCGCATGTATGGAATCGAGGATAGCAAATCTCCGTTGCAGAGGCTAACGTACGGAATATAAATTTAAATCTGAAAACAGTCCATAGACTGGTGAAATGTTTCTTAGAATATATGTCTAAAATAAGCATTAATATACAGATGTGTACAGACATAGGTTTTAATTGAGGGAAATTTGCATCTCTAAATCCAAATCTACAGAAGTCAAAAGGCTTTTAATATGCATTTTTACATGTAATTTATCATGAGATTATAAGACTACAACACATGAAAAATTCCAAGATATACATAACTTACTAAAAACAACTTTATCATGAAATGCAACTGAAAGTAGACTGATGACAGTCGCTGAAGGTAACAGAGACATTCCTGTATTTCAGGGGCATTGCTAACATTTACTGTACATTAACCATTCAGATACAAAACACGGTAGTCATGTGTTTAACATGTAACTAAACAAAGCGTGTTATTAAGTAACAACAGCAACCATATCAGACATTCTCTTTCATTTTACAACTTACAGCAGTACACAACTAACAGGTGATTAGTGACTGTGGGCCGGATGCAGAACTCCGGCAGCATTGCATTTGCGGCCGGAGTTTTCAGCAATGGGTTACTGAGCATGTGCAGTAATTTTGTTACGTAATCTACGTTACTTTTTGCAACTTAGATTGCGCATACGCGGTCTTTAAGTCACACTATTTAGGAATGAGAGATGGGAATGACAGGGGTAGTTCACTCCCCTCTCTCGTGCGGACGGACAGACCCCTGCACATAGGGCAAGTGTGTATATAAAAAGCAGCATACAGGTAAATGTATTGCAAGATGTCTCATATGAATGAATCCACCACTACCACAGGATATTCTAATGTACTTGTTCTCCCAAATGGCGGTACATATGGGAGAGAAGATAACATATGTTAAAACAATATCCAGACGTAACTGTCTAAATTAAAATATATGTTTACTATAATTCATGAAAGGTTACACATGAGATCAAGGCAAAATAGAAAATACGATAAAATCATTAAAGGTACAAAATAGAAGGGATGGTCGCATACCCAGGTGAACTGGAATCTAAGGGAAGTGGTTGTATAAATGGACGTCCTAACAGAAGATGGAAAAAGGTCCCCTGAAGACAATTCCCACTGCATCCATGTGACTACCATACAATACAGACTTCATCCTAGTCACTTTACAACCTGATAACTACCTCTCACTCCTGCATCCAATACATCCTACATCCTTTTTTACGCTATCTACGTAGTGCTTCATTACGTAGATGGGTACATACAGTCTTTAAAGACACATGTATGCAATCTACGTAACAAAAGCTACTTAGATAGCATAAAAAAGTAACTACGCATGCGTAGTATCTCTGCCCGGAACTCTAGGCATGTAAGTATATAAATGCGTTGTTGGGAAAGCAGTAATATGTGAGGGATGCATTGAATCCTCTCCAGGAGGAGACCTTATATATCCTGCACAAAGTTGTGATTGTAAAATACTCCCATGTTATAACTAATTTACATCTGTCAATACATTGCAATCACAACTGTGTAAATCACTGCAGTTACTATATATTACAGTAGTGATCTAATACTATTTACCCTACAAACGATAAGGATTTATGATTTTTTCAGACAGCTCCAAAGACAGACAGTGTGTGACAGTGTGGTGCATTTTTGGAAATGTTTTATAGAAAATAAATATCTATAATTAGGACCAATATATATGGAAAAAACCCTGAAAATATGAATGGCTTTTCAAGAATGAGAATATTTTTCTTGCACATGCAATATATGCCTTACAACCAAACCAGTTTATTCATACGTATGTGGGCGTTTACAGGTATATTATCACAGTATTGATCCTTTAGATAATAGAAGGAAACTATGCGAATCATAAATGACAAGGTTATATTGTACTTAGGGCCATTGTATTTTAGTGAGCACAGAGATAATGACGCACACACAACTTTTAGTGTGAGTTTGTTCTAGTTTAAGTTTGTTATGATATGGTGAGTCATTCTTTGTCATATACAGGTGAACATTTTTATGCAATACACTTCCGTTCCTTCTTGATTCACCTAGTGAAATCATTACATTACGTTTATCTTGTGTGTGAATAAAGGATTGCTTCACATTTCTCACAGTTATATTTGTGCTTAAAGGGGCTGATCCAGAGTCTGAGAGTAGGGGCAAGAGCAGTCCTCAGTAAGAAAAAGTCATGCAGGGGAGGCAGATTTGAAATGTTTAGAGGTGACATTTCCTAGATCAACTAATTTACAAAATAAACAAAAAAAATGTATTTTGTGAGTTCTATGTGCAAAGGCAAAGTATTTACCCTGCATGGGGCCAGATTTACTAAGCTGTGGGAAAGGAAAAGTGAAGATGTTGCCCATAGCAACTAATCAGCTTCTAGTTGACATTCTCTAGTATGTAATAGGAAACTGAGAGCTAGAATCTTATTGGTTGCCATGGGCAACGTCTCCATTTTTCCTTTCCTGCTGTTTAATCACACTGCAATATGTGCAATGGTATATGCATTGGTTTTAACGTCTTTCAAACTCTAGATCAGCCACATTGGGCCAGATCCAGACCCTTGCATGCTTTACGTGTGTGCGGGGGCCTGAAATTACACAAGGTAGAGGGGAGTACACGCCCCTATAACTCCCCTCTATCGATAGTAGTTCCACTTACGTGTCCAGAACCCTACCTTAACTGTTACGCATTAATACGAGACCTTATGGATGCAGATCAATGCGTACCTGGTCTTCCCCTCCCTTGACTCTTCAAACAGGAGGGGTCGACCCCTTCGTCGTTCCTGCAAACATACGGAACTAAGTTTCATTTGACAGCAGGCACGCTTAAGTAACATCTGGCACTCGCATGTGCCGACGTTACTTGTCAAGGGACATATGCAAATTACGTGCGTATGTCCCCTGACGTTATTACTTCTGGATTCCGTCCATTATGTTGACATTTATATGTGTAAAAATATATGAACACAAAGGCCCAGTCCAGAGCAGTGCTTGCACCTATTTATTTTTATACACAATATGAATCTGCTGAGTGTATCTCTGTCTGCACAGTAATGCCTGCACTAAGGGGTGGAACAATTGTTTTGTTACATTCAGAGGCTTTGTCTTGTGTTATTGCCGCCTTTGCACTTAACTAAAATTTTAGTTCTTTTCACAGGTATTTCTGGTTTATGGTTCTTTTGTCTGCCTTATGTACCAAAGCACTTGAATGTATTTTCTGTATTGTAATTAATTTCCTCTCTGCACACCTGTTATCTATATAACACACAGCTATACAAATAATCTTACACATACAATAACGCACATCATTTGGTGTTGAATTACTGCATTGCCTTCATGCATAAGGCAGCACAGCTATAATGAAAAGGAGTGGAATGACCTGCCTTCCCTTATGCTCATTTACCTGTTCTGAATAAGGGGCCTATTCATGTAAGGGGGACTAGTCCTCTCTTTTGGTAAATCGGGTGTTTAACCTTCCTGTTTAGCAAACGCTTCCTACCATACCTCTCCCAGGTCTCTCTAGCGGAAGCTTTTACCTGTCAGGCTTCAATTGCTAACACTATCTCACAATGAGCATAAGAAGCTTAATTACTGGGAAAACTCTTTTATTATTTCAAAATCAACACGAAAAAAACCCTAGGCAGAGAAGAGTCTAACACCAGAGCCAATGATAGGGTGATCGGCGCCCCCTTGTGAATTTAAAATTTGCGCCCTTCTGTTTAACAATTTAACATTTAACACCAATGACCATCCTAGATTTTAGTAACCATGAGCCTGACCCAGACCTAAGCCCGCCGTCGCTAGGACGTCTGAAAAGCCGATCTGCGCATGCGCTGGGCAGATGTTGCCCGGCATCGCTATGGCAATGCCCGATCGTGGATCGGGCGTCCATAGCAGCGCCATAGGGACGCTGGAGGGGACGTCCCCCAGCGTCCCTACGTTCAGATTAGTGTAGGTGGGCGGGGGGAGATAGTTAAATGAAAGTGGGAGGGCAGGCTAAGCGGCCATGTGCTCCTGTGCGAGCGTATGGCCCCTTCCTTACGCCGGCTGAAGTTAGGGTAGCCTTCAGCCAGCGTAAGGAAGGGGCTATACGACCGCACAGGGGGAGTGTCGGTCAAAATGAACGCCGATACGCTGTGCTTTAGTAAGCACAGCGCATCGGCGTAGGTCTGGATCAGGCCCCTAGTCTCCACTATACAATTTCTACTTCATCCTAAAAATGTCATGTCTCTCCAGCTCACAGTATTCCCAATCATGTCTCCCCAGCTCTAAGTATCCCCCTCATGTGAAAAAAGATATAAGGAAATTATAGCACCTTTCTGTATTTATATAGTGTTTATGGTATTAGCTCCTCCCTCTCCCAGGTACTTTTTAGATTTTCATTCATTTTAACTATTTATGGATTCTAAAGAGATTCATTATATATTTAATCAATTTTTAAATGAATAGGTAGCACTATGGTATGAACTTTACATTCACATGTACATACATACATACATACATTGACTACTAATAAGGGTTTATATGTATAAAGGTTATGTCACAGTTAAGAAGTTATCTACTATTACCATATTCACCACCCTACCCCTCTTTTCATCAATATTCACTGTTTATCATCTATATCTAAATGCACATTGATGAATTTAGTGTGTTCTATATAATTGTTCACATGTATTCATAGTAGGATGTTTTATTTATATGCTTATTTCATGTTCCTGTGATTTGCATACCCTCCGACATGACCCATTCCATTAGGTACAAAATACTGTGCTTCTCGGTTTCGAACTGTCAATACGATGGTAACCACATTTGTTTTAGTGGCAAATAGTTTTTCAAATATCAGTTCATTCATTTAAACCAGGTGAGTGACAGTCGGAAGCTCAGGGGCAGATTAAATTGTACCTAATGGAATTGGTCATGTTGGAGAGTCTGCATTTGTATTTTCTGTTACCATGGCAACACAGTGCAACATGCGGTTTTAATATGGACATTATAACTATATATGCAAGAGTCTGTGTTTTACATGTATATAAGTTATTTTTTGGAAGTGTCAGATGCTTTTTTAATTATAATAAAACCAGCGGTGGAGCCCATGACCTATGAACTTCAAATGCTGATCACATGCACCTCTCATCCAATCAACAAGGAAGCCATAGAATAAAACAGGAAGAAGAAATTACTGCCGCACAGGACTTTGAGAAAGAGCTCAGTGTGAGCTTGAAATGCGCAAGTAGCTGGCAGCAGGAGATCCAGCGTTTCTTCCAGGACCAACTGTGTTCACTATATCCAGCCTTTACCCGGGCCATTACATCTTTAGTGGCTTTTAGTCTGCTTTTTACCATCTTCCTGGTATGAACATTGGCTCCTTTATTTTACACACAGTCTGTCTTTTTATGATTTGGATTGTTATGTAATAATAAATCAGTTTTTTTTATCTTATTTATTTCCCCGTAAAGGGAAGGGGTTCTCTTTCATATCAAGAACTAAATTGACAGTCATATCTTATTATTTGTCTGACACTTCCCACCGTTGATTCCTCAGTGCTTTGAAGACCCATCTCCTTATATCTTTTTTCGCTGTCTTTGGGGGATAGGGACATCCCCCGGAGGTGGTCTTCAGCAGCAAAGGGGTAGTGTGCATATTTTTCTCTACTCTTGTTTTTATCCCTATCATGCGTTTCCAGCTCCCAGAATCCCTATTAATGTCACTCTAGCCCCCAGTATCCCCAACCATGTCACTCCATCCCACCAGTATTCCCAGTCATATCACTCCAGCTCTCAGGACCCCCTATCATGTCACATGAGCCCCCCAGTAGCGCCAATCATGTCACTCCAGCCCCCTAGTATTCCCAGTCATGTCACTCCAGCTTGCTCTCGGTATCACCCCATCAAGTGTCTCCAGTTCCCTGTATCTGCCAATATGTCTCTCCAGCTTTCAGTATTCCCCATCATGTGTCTCCTGCTCCCAGAATTATCTTCGGTGTCTGTATATGATGGCCTTTCCCTGTGTTATGTTGTAGGAGCTCCTTCCAGACACAGAACTTTCCATGACCCTTTTTCTTCTTTAAAACATATTTGATCTACTCTTAATCCATTTGCCTAGTTTTAAATAAAGCATTGTGTATATGCTCTTCCAAAACAGTAACATACAGATTGTTCACTTAAGTTTAAAAGCATCTTTGTCAGCAAGCCAATCTAACACAAATTATCTCAATACCAAAAGTAGTTAAGCTGGGTTGGTAATTTGGGTGGCCAACTAAAAGAGGATATGTGTTGTGATGTGAAGTCATCAATTTCTACTCTAGTTAAGGAACTTCCTATAAAGTTTTCACTTTAAAAAAATTAGTCCATCATCTTGGACCACAGCTGGAGAAAGTTGTGTCAAGTTTGGGTATTTTATTCACATTTGATGGCTTTTTTCCATGTCTCTTTAACTGATTCCACAAATACTTCCAAATATGGCATGACTGGTATATTTAACACAATATATTATTACGGATTAATTTGGGCTTTTCAGATCCAAATAATTTTAATGTAACTAGATTTTACGCTAGCCAACTAGGTTTTGTGGGTCTAAAAACTATCCCCTTCCTTACTACTTTTCTCTCCTTTCCATTCATGTTCTTTTGTAAGAATTTTGTTTTGTTAAATCTGTTCTACATTTGTGAGTTGCTTGTGTGTTTTCTGTGTTGTGACTTTGTTGTGTTTTCTTAAATTCTTTATTGTATGTGATTTGTAAAAAAAATAAAATCAAACCTATAAATATGAATAAAGGAAGCTAAAGAATAAAGGAACACAAACCACAAACATCTATGAATGTCAAAATTACTCAGCAGACACATCATCAAATTCAGGTGTAATAATGACACAGCAAAAGGACTGAGAATTGCCATAATCACGATGCCAAATTCTTCTTGTCTCTCATCTACAAAATAACCTATGATTTTTGTGGAAGTTTAACATCCAAATATCAGATATTTCTAAATAAAAGGGGGACATAATTGGAACAGTGAAATGTTGCTACAGAAACACATCTATAAATAGTTTGAAAACACTGAACTGTTTTTAAAGAGACATTTTGAGCTCTGACACATTTAAACACAAAGGGCCTGATCCTGGGCCCGACACATGCGCAGATCGGTCGTTTATGTCGATCTTACGCTTACGCCTGGCGTATTACCGCCGGGCAGTGTAGGGCTGGATCAGCCCCAAAGGGTCTAAGTACGGAAGTCAGCTGAATATTGGTACTGCGCATGTGAGGCCAAATGCCGGAGAAAGAGGAAGAGAGACCCTTGCGACAAGAAGATCAGGGGGAGAGCTTTGTCCTGCGAGTCAAAGAGATTCCTAGATACCGGTAAGGTGAATCATCAGTGCGTAACTAATTATTCCCTGCAGCACCTACAAGAGTAAATCTTACCCCTCAGCATCATGTTAGTACAGATAATTGCGCCTGTAATGATCAGTTGTTTAAAAGTACAGTTGTTCCCTTCTTTCTTTATTAAATTGATTTATGTGATCTTGGCACCATACGCCCAGGTTGCACTGTGAGCTACATGTTGAAACATCAATCGTTTATTTCCTAGAATTGTTTTTAATTTTACTGGTGGCATGGCTGAAAGACATTTTAGGTGGCTATCATGCTAACTGGTTCCGGGCTCGGATACCTCAACCAAGAGTCAGCA
>WWET01002591.1:46202-76666 GCA_011038615.1 Limnodynastes dumerilii | reverse complement strand
TAGGGGGCAGTGTTTATATACTGAAGGTGACGTCAGGAACAGTAGAGCACCAATGTTCCTGACGTAACCTTCAGTATAGAAACACTGCCCCCTAGTGTCCGGAATGTCATTAGAAGATGCCGGGAGGAAGAAGGAGCCTTTTCAGCTGCGTGTCAACAGGAGAATTTGCGGAAAGCTGGAAGAAAACACAAGAAGCCATCATTTAAAGAACATTAGAAGGCTCCCAAGATGCGGACATCTTATGGTGAGTGTAAAAAGATTTTTTTATTTTTTATACACAAAAACACGTCTGTTATATGGACATGTGTTTTTGATGGTCGCGATCGGGGCAAAAAATGAAATTGCACCTCTCTGGCTGCGATTTTATTTTTTGTGATTTCACCGCGATTCGGTGAAATCGTCTTTAATGAATTACAAACGTTCTATGTTTGTACTTAAAAAAAGGCCGGAACCGCGATTTTTGCACCCGCGATAAAAAAAAATAAAAATTTGTGTGATTTTTAGCTTAATGAATACACTTTGACGATTTTTAAGCTAAAAATCACACAATTTTTATAAATGAATGAGGCCCTTAGAGTTCATAGAAGCTTATATGATGTACCTGGCTACAGGGCCGCCATCAGGGGGGGACAGCTGGGCCTAGTGTCCCGGGCCTGGACAGAGAGGGGGCCTGGGATAGCCTCAGGCCTCCACTCTGTCCTGCTCAGGACACCATGTACCCAGAAAGGACCGCTAGTAATTTGCAGACCTGCCGGTAATTTGTGGCAACACATAAGCAATGCAGGGAGCACAGGGTCTGTCTCACTCCCTGCACCCTCCAAAGTAATCATTTCTGCAGGGAGAGAGCATGAGACCTTGCTCTCCCTGCATCGTTGTACTCACACAGGGCAAGATTCTATTAGAAATATGCACGACAGGGGGAGTCTTAGCGCTGGACGAGGGCAGACTGTCTCAGCAGAGCTCCGGCAAAACCCTGTAGAGATCCTTGTTTTTTACCCCCTAAATCTGCTACCCGTGCTCCCATTGGTCACCTGCACTCAGGTTTGGATGGTTCTGTCCCCCTGTTCTGGACCTTTTAATTGATCCCGTCGCTTGGCCGGATCGACTGTCTCCCCCGCGACCTACTCAGGCCGGAGGCCTGGCCTGGCTTTACCTGGATTCCCTGGAACAGATCTCCAGACATCGAGCGCTGTAGCTGCCACCTTCAGCTGAGGTTCCGGTGGCGATCCCCGCGCTCGCCTCACGCGGGAAAGTGTCAGCCGCCATCTTGTATACCACCTGTCTCTGTTCCTCCGACCACGCTACCTTGGAAACTGCTGGCGGTCTCTGCTCCAGCCTTAACTTGTACCGCTGCCGGCTGGAGACGGAACTCATCTGCTGGGGCCCTCGGTGACTGTTGGGAGAGCTGGCTGAGGTGCCCGCTACGTGGCCACTGGGGCCCCCGCAAACCAGGTACCGGCGGTGAACAGCTTCTGTGGACCAGGGAGCCATACTCCCTTTTATAGCCAGACGGACAACATCTGCAAGTGGGGGTAAGCTATTACTCCTGAACACATATACACGGCCATACCCATCTTGGGGGAAGCAAATAGAGGGGCTGAGCTGCTGATCACACCTGGTGGCCATTTTGAAAATCTAGAAGGCCTACAACACTGGCCCAGAAAACCTCCTGTACACTCTCCCTGTAAAGGGTTATGGAAAGGATACCAGCCCTTAATGAGAAGTGATCTATTATAAAGCTCTACCACCTTTCCGCCTCAGCATCAGGGACCATCCAGATTTAAATAACTTGACCCTGAAAATCCTTGTCAGCCCTAACCTTTGCCGTACAACTTGCCGCCTCTCTGTCCAAGATCCCCTCTGCTGTTTCCACCATAAGGGTTCATACTTATGTAACATTTTGATTGGCTGAATACACTTGCTGGACTTCCAATGCTAATGTGATCAGCTATCCAACCTTTAGCTCCTTCAGTACCACAAAGAATTTTTTCATCTATTTGTTCTTGCTATCACCCACCAAATACCTATCCAGCATGAATAAAGCACCACCACGCCACCCCAAACAGGGCGCACCTGAAATAACTCAGCACTTTCTTCAGAAAGATAAAAATCCTGATGCTACCTCCCAACCGCAAGTTGAATTCGAGCAAGAGTAGGATACAGACCTTACACCTTCAACAAAAAGTGATATCCATAATTTACAAGCCATGCTTTTGGACCTTAAAAACTCCTCGTCAAAATTTCAAAAAGCAATCGGTGAACTACGCTCTGATATTTCATCCCTCCACCAACGCACATCTACACTAGAACAAAAAACCGATAAAATAACAAAATATCATGAAGCCATGGAGCAAGACATGGTCTATTTGAGCAGAGAAATTGAGGTTCTTAAAGAGAAAAACGAAGACTTGGAGAACCGCGAGCCCAGAAATAATTTGAGGATTCGTAACGTTCCGGAATCAATTAGAGGCCAGGACCTTCAGCCCTTTCTTATACGATTATTCAGATACATGGTCCCTGACCTGGCAGCTCAACCCATTCATATAGAAAGAGTGCATCGAGCACTGCGACCAAAACCGTTGGATTCTGAACCTCCAAGAGATGTCATTCTCAGACTACTCTCCTTCAAAATTAAAGACCAGATTACTGCGGCAAGTAGATCAAAGACTCATATTGTTTTTGAGAACTGTAAGCTTCAAATTTATCAGGACTTAGCCCCCTCCGCAAAGAGAAGAGAGTTGAGAGACATCACGATTCTGCTTCGGGAACATGGCTACAGGTACACGTGGGGATTCCCCTTCCGCCTAGTGGTGGATATAAACGGCAAATAACAGAGCATTAAAACTCTAGAAGAAGGTCACTTGCTTCTACGGAAGCTCAGACTAGTGTCAACGCCGAGGGAGTCTCCGGGTCCATCATCTGACCCATCGGCTTAAAAATGGACTCTCGTGCTGGAGTAAAGTATAACCATTTTTGTTGACTGTTATATAGCGTATTAGCACGTAGTTTTAGGTTTATGTGTTCTACATTTGTTCTTTCTAGCATATTAACTATCTAAAGGGTGTTTCACATGAAAATTCTTTGTGTTAGTTATACATTTTACTGCTCTAACATTTTTATAGGAGCCACGGGTGTACCTAAGACTCTGTTTCCTTAGGAAAAGCCTCAGACCACCCCCCCAACTTTAGGGACCTCTAACCTGGTAGATTACGGGCGTGGAATATCCTTATTTAGTATATAGTAAAATTTATTATAGCTTGGTCCCGATAGAGTCCTCCTTGTAATAAGAACTCAACCATAGTAGTGAGGTTCCGGACTAAGGAACTCTTGCACTACTTCCCAACCTTTCTCTCCCTCATCCTCCCCTTGCTCCACCGTCTAAGGATCACTACCATAATCTTTGCATTTTTACCTTTTGTTTGGTAACATATACAAAATGCCTCAAACCTTCATAACTGTAAATGCCAAGGGTCTTAACACCCCTCAAAAACGTTCCCATGTTTTAAGACAATTGACAAAATGCATGCTGATTTTATTTTTGTGCAGGAGACACACTTTAAGCAAAGAAATCATCCATCTCTCTCATCTAGGCGTTAACCCACGGTGGTATATTCAAGTCACCCTTCCAAGAAAAATGGAGTCGCCATTCTTATCCGAGGTACGGACCCTTTTACACTTATTGACACCAAGACGGACAAGGAGGGCCGCTACATTCTTCTTAAAGGTGCCATAGGTTCATGTCAGCTTACTCTTGTAAATGTATACGCCCCTAACCAACATCATGATGGTTTCTTTTACACTCTTTTCTCTAAACTACACTCATTTAAAGAAGGACACACCTTGGTGGGAGGAGATTTTAATACGGTTCTCTCACAACACCTGGACAAGACAGGATCTGGATCCAGTTCTGTCCCAGTCCCAGGATCTAAATCTTTGAATAGACATGCGCGGGAGGCCGGCTTGTTTGATGCTTGGAAATCATTACACCCAACGGAGAGAGATTACACTTTTTATTCTTGTCCTCATGATAGCTATTTGAGGATCGACCTCTTTCTTAGTAGTACCTCTCTAATCCAGACAATAACTAAAGTACTCATTCACCCCAATGTATGGTCAGACCACTCCATTGTATCAGTAGAGTTTAACATTTTAGAACACAATCCAGGTAGAACACAATGGAGGTTAAATGAAACTTTATTAAAAATCCCACAATTCCAAACTCTTATCACGGATAAATTAAAGGAGTACTTAGAGTTGAACTTGTTAGAAGACTGCCCCCACTCCACGATTTGGGAAGCCGATAAGACGGTTATTAGAGGGGAAATCATCAAAAACGCGGCACACTGCAAAAAAGCCTGTCTTTTACTTACCCAGACCCTCTCATCACAGATATACAACCTGGATAAAGAGCATAAACGTACTCTGTCCCCTCTGACTTTGGCCCAGCTTAATGTTAAACGGGCGGAACTTTCCAATTTACTAGCTGAACAGGTTAAATGATCCCTTCAGTGGACTGGCCAAAAGTTTTATGATAAAAGCAATAAAGCGGATACTCTTCTGGCCAATAGACTTAAAGCTAAAAAAGCGGCTCAAGCTATAGGTTCCATCAGAAATGCTCAAGGCACACTAACTTATGACCCAACACAAATCAGGTTTATTATGAGTAACTGTATAACCTTCAACCCACTATAGATAGTTCTTCCTTGCTCAAGGAAACACAGACTTACCTCTCCTCACTTCACCTGCCACAGCTACGGCCCGAATCGGCGGACATGCTTAGTGGAGATATCACGGAGGAGGAAGTATTACTGGCATTAAAAACCCAGAAACCGTCCAAGGCCCCTGGTCCAGACGGACTCCCTATGGCGTACTACAAAGTTTTTCCCATACCTTAATCATCCATGCTACCTCTCTTTTCAATTCTATATTGCAGAACGGCAAATTTCATTCAGATTCTACCAGATCCAGAATTGTGGGGATCCCCAAAGCAGGGAAAGATCCCACACTTTGCGCCAGCTTTAGGCCCATATCCTTGATTAACACCGATCTGTTTGCAAAGGTCTTGGCCACTAGGTTAAATGGGGTTCTGGAAAACTTAATTGACCCAAATCAGGTGGGATTCATCCCCTCTAGGCAGACATCTGACAACACAAGGAGAACCATCAACCTTATTTATCATATTAACACTCAGCAAACTCCCTCTGTGATCTTAGCCTTAGACGCAGAAAAGGCGTTTGATCGTATTTCATGGTCTTTTATGTTTTCCACACTGGAGGCGTTTGGTTTTACTGGTAATTTTATTAAGGCGATCCAGACCCTTTATTTAAACCCCTCATCCATGGTCCTCACAAATGGTATCCAATCAGAATCCTTTGCTTTAAATAATGGCACCAGGCAAGGCTGTCCACTGTCACCTTTAATCTTTGCGCTTTGTATCGAACCATTAGCTGCAATGTTCAGGCAAGCCCCTGATATTTCAGGTATTCACTTGGGTTCATCCCAGTACAAATTATCTCTGTTTGCAGATGACATCCTGCTCACTTTAACAAATCCGACTATATCTATTCCCAACTTAATGACGACACTTGAAAAATTTGGATACTCTGGATAGAAAATTAATAACTCCAAATCTGAAGCCTTGGTCCTGCATATCTCATCGCCGTTATTACAAGCCTTGGAAGCTAGATATGCATTTCAGTGGTGCCCACACCAAATTAAATATCTAGGTGTTAAGATCACTAAAACATACTCCTCGTTATACAAAGCCATTTACTCCCCCATGTTGACCACTCTGACAAGGGATCTGGAGCATTGGAAGGACCAGTATATTTCTTGGTTTGGTAGAATTAATTTCTTAAAAATGAATCTGCTCCCATGCCTGCTTTATTTCTTTCAGACCCTTCTGGTACTTGTGCCCTCCTCTGTGTTATTTCTTCTCCAGTCACAATGCTCTAAGTTTGTTTGGCAGGAAAAAAAGCCTCGTCTTAACCGAGTACACTTGGCTAGACATACAACAAATGGGGGCCTAGGTCTTCCCATTATATCCAGGTATTTTCAGGCTGCTCAGCTAAACCACATTATCTCCTGGCATCTATCTCCAGGTACTAAGAAATGGGTCGACATTGAATCCTCTCTCCTCAACTTATCTAATCTGAGTTTTCTCCCTTGGTTGCCACGGTCGAGCCTCCGCGTATACCAACCCCACTACATAATTCACTCTCACCTTATGGGACCGTATCAATGTCAAATTGGCACTGGGCCCATATCCGTATCCGTATCCGTATCCATATGCGTCAGTGACCCATGGAAAACTATTAAAGTGGAAAGATTTGCACATGTCTTGGGTCCGTCCGCACCTAAATCCTTTGCTGAAATTCAATAGCATCATGCCCTTCCTAACGCTCTTCTTTTTAGATACCTTCAAATTAAAGGGTTTGTCCAATCTCAAACCAGGACATCTAAGATATGTGCAAATACTCCCTTTGAAAGTTTCTGCAATAACTCAGTAGTACAAAAAGGTACAATTTCAACTTTATACAACTCCGTCTTGGTGGCAGACTCAGTTGACCGCCTCGGCTGTGAGTCTGCTTAGGAGGGTGACTTGAATCGAGTCCTGGATGGAGGGGACTGGGAAACTATCAGAGAGGAGATTGCAAAAGCATCCATAAGTGTTTCTATCCGTGAAACCAATTTTAAAATATACTCTAGATGGTATCTTGTTCCCGAAAAATTACACCGCATGTTCCCGCAGACATCAGCTACCTGTTGGAGATGCGGGAGAGCGACAGGATCCTTCTTGCATATTTGGTGGGAGTGCCCTCTCATAAACTATTTTTGGGATTTCACATTGGTGCTTATCCATCAGGTGACAATCTTATCCTTTCCAAAAGATCCTTGCCATGTCTTGTTGAATCTACGCCCACCTGACTTCAATAAACAAGATTTGAAGTTAATGACCCATATTATTAATGCAGCCAAAACTCTTAATGCACGGAAATCTTGTACAGTCCCAACAAGAAATTGTCTTGTTAATAGAATTAACCACGTAGCGACAATGGAATACATCACTAGCCTTCAAAATAACACAATTGCTAAGTTCCATTAGTATTTGGTCTCCCTGGTATCACTGCATCGGCCAGACAATGCCTGGACTTTTATAATTTGTGGACCAAGGACGGTGATTGTCATTTTTATCTCCCCTTCCCTCCCTCCCTCCCCTCTTTTTCCCTCCTTCCTCTATGCAATTTATTACAAGTTGTTTGTTTGATTATATGCAACAAGTTTATGCTTACAGATAAGTTTTCAACCTATACTCTAACAAACTGTACATCTCTATTACGTATGACCATATTCTGTTCTGTACAATAATAGTAGAGGAATATGGAGTACAGTTGGCGCTTCCAAGGGAAGAGACAATACAGTTAAACTAGTGTTTATTGAGTACTATTTAGATAAAAAGCAAGTATCATGCACACAAAAACCAGTAGCTACGTAGCACTGAAAGGTAAACAATAGTGGCAGAAAATAAAATAAAACATAAGTCATATGAAGACTGAATGCAATGGTGCTCATACACAGTGGTAAGCAAACAAACAGATGGACAAAATACTTAGGTGGTATAACATACACCACAGTTCAAACGGGGCTGTATGTAAGTCTGATCCAATAAGGATAGTATAGTACAGTTCCCCAAAAGGAAGTTTGAAATGTCTGCCTTCAGTGGGATCACAATCCCTATATGGTGATGGTCCCAAAGAGATACAGTTCCAGAGGCACGATGTAGATCAGTGTGGGTGGTAATAACAACAAGGCTTTGAAGATACAGTCTAGAGGCTCAGCCTCAAACGGTAAGAACCACTGTCCTTAAGGAACGTATAAAAAGGTAGCGAAACCTGGTCAGCCGCGAGGAGAGCAATGCTCGATCCTCCAGCGGCTATTTTCTCCGGTCCTTGCTGGGCTGTGCTCGGTTCCCAGGACTGGAGTACGTGATGCAGGCATTTTTTGCCGACTGGGTATCGGCGTCCGGTGTCCACGTGCCTGAGGCGGCTTCCGGAAACAACGCTGCGTGGTTGCTAAGTCCCGTCGGCAGGGACGCTACAGCTAGGTGGCGCCGGACCGCTACTACGTGCACTGTAGGGGGTCCACGCTGTTGTGAACGGCACTGGCGGCTGTGAGGTAAACAGAGATCTCTGGGTGCCTAAATCCTACGCGTTTCCCCCTTAGGTGGGCTTCTTCAGGGATGAGGGTGCCGTTCAAAAAGCTGTAGGGTTTCCATTCCCTTGGGCTCTTTCTTTATAGGTGGAGCAGTGGGTGTGGTTCAGAGGGGCAGGGTCTTACGAATCTATGCCTCAGTACCACATGCCTCGTCACACCAATGGGACCAATGGGTAGACGTTTATGTGTCTGGTTATTACTGCCACCCACATCGGACTACATCTTGCCTCTGGAATTGTACTATTTCGGAACACCACTACATCCTACACGTTTCGCCCTACAGTGGGCTTCTTTAGGGATTATGGTGCCGTTCAGAAAAGCTGTGTGTTTGCCATTCCCTTTGGCTCTTTCTTTATAGGTGGAGCCGTGGGTGTGGTTAGGGGGGGCAGGGTCTTACAGGTCTATGGCTCAGAGCCACATGCCTTGTTCCACCAATGGGATTGATGGAAGGACGTTGGTGTGCCTAAAGAGGCAAATAATGATACATAGGGTTCCATATAGATATGTACAGATAACCAATAATTAGGCAAAATAAAACAAAATAAATAAAGAGATTTCATTCCTCAAGAAATATAAAGAGGAAAACCTTATTCCTAGGGGTCTAAGAGTTTTTAAAAAACCCACCTTCAAACCCATCAATCCTAACTTTACCTCTGAATGGAATAACATTCTTAAAACATGCTCCCTAAGTTTGATCAATCTCATCATTAGGGACAGAGTGGAATCCCTGACCCTTACCGAAAGAGACATCAGTAAAGCAGAATCTAACCTTAGGATCTTTAGAGAGTTTGAGGACTTTAAAACACTGCAGAATATTACTCAGAATAGAGTATCCAAACTAGAGGAAAGTATTTTAGAAACAAAATCTGGAAAACTCAATAGAGATAGGACAGATGAGGAACTGGGGATCGACTGGAGAGAAGAAATAAAAGAGGGCAAAGCCAAAATCTTTATTGAGGGAAACCCTATATAAGAACAACACCCACAACGCCCCAATCCCCACCCACAACAACCCTATCCACCGCCCTCTAGAAACCAGAGAACTAGACGGCAAAAATATAGACCCAAACCATATCCTAATACTATAAATCAGAACCCCAACTATCGCAAATCAGAACCCAAACCACCACATAACCCCGTACTACATACCAACCGTACGGGAATAGATCACCAGCCAGGGATCCCTGTATCCTTGGCACTAGAAAGCTATCGAAAGGGGGTGGAAGAAGCTGAAAGAAGGAGTACCCTTGATAGATCCTCTCTACTTAGAAGGCTATCTGAGGAAAGAAAACTTTTGGACACCAGACCAGATAATTCCACTACATTACCCCACACACTAGACACATTTTTTAGAACTGGTCAGGAGTCCACCAAAATTAACAGAACCATTATGGGGAAAACAGCCTAATAGAACTACCCCCAAACACCCCTCTTTATGGCGGAGCAAAACGCAAACAAGGACAGCATAAGTCAGGAGTCACAACAAAAAATGAAAAAGTAAGCAGCAAGGGGGAAGGCATATTTAACCTGAGCAATAAAAAATTGACAGATATGGATAATAATATACTGTCAAGAGGTTTGAAATTTGCCCCAAGCAAACCACTTAATAAGTTTAACACCTATTTGGACCTTCAGAAATTTTTAAGGAACCTAACCCTAAAAAAATATTTTATAGGTAGAGAAGCTCCATGTATAAGAACTCCCACTCCAGAATCAAATGATTATAACTGTAGAGAGGGTAGATTTAAACACTCTTCTCTGAAAAAAAAGGTCCACATTCAATCCCCAATTTCTGAGAGGCCCATATATTGAGCTGTTCCAGAGAGAAATGGAGACAGAATTAGAAAAACTTAATGTCACCATTAAGCATCCTAACCTCACTAGAAAAGAACGAGAAACTTTGAGAAATCTTAAAGAGGACAAATCAGTGATCATTAAACCAGCTGACAAAGGGAGAGGGCTAGTAGTTTTGGACAGATCTGCCTATCTGAAAGAAGCAGAAAACATACTTACAGACATAAGCACCTACGAGCCCCTACAGTCAGATCCAACAGACAAATACAATAAGGAACTCAAAACACTCCTTACCAAAGCCTTTGACACAGGGATCTTGAATAAGAAAGAATTTGACTACATCTATAATAACACCCCCCGGATACCTATTTTCTACCAACTCCCTAAAATCCACAAGGATATACAGAACCCACCGGGTTGGCCCATAGTATCGGGTATAGGTAGCTTGACCACCAACTTGTCAGAATACATCGACAGCTTTCTACAACCATTGGTGGTCAAACAAAAGAGCTACCTCAGAGACACCACACATGTATTACAATTACTTGAGGACTTTGCGTGGAAGGGCCACTATTACATACTCACTAGCGACATCACTGCGCTCTACTCAGTTATAGATCATGACATGGGATGTTCCCACGTCAGAGAAGTGTTAAAAACACAATCAGATCTAGACCTAGAACAACAGGAGTTCATCATCTCCGCTATTGATTTCATCTTGACCCATAATTACTTTATGTTTGGTCCCCAGTGCTACAGACAGGTTCGCGGAACCGCGATGGGGGCGAAATTCGCGCCCAGTTACGCGAACCTGTTTGTGGCACACTGGGAAGAACTGACCATCTGGTCTGACAACAACCCCCACAAACACAACATCTTATTGTGGAAGAGGTACATTGACGACATTATCTGTCTGTGGGGAAGCAGTGAATCAGAGCTTAAGGACTTTGACAACTACCTTAATACCAACTCACTCAATTTAAAATTCACCACCAACTTCAGTAACAGCAGAGCGGAATTCCTAGACCTAGAAATCATAGGTACGGAAAATGAACTATACACAAAAACATATATAAATAAAGTTGACACCAACACATTCATACCGGCCAATAGTAGTCATCATCCTCTTTGGTTAAAAAACATCCCGGGGGGGCAATTCCGCCGCATTAGGAGAAATTGCAAGAAGATAGATGACTTCGATAACCAGGCCAGGGCCCTAGAGAACAGATTTCTGGAAAGGGACTACGACAGAAGCACAGTAGAGACAGCCCTAGCTGGGAACAGGGCTATTGACAGAGACACCCTCCTAGAAAACAAGAGTAAGGATCCAGATAGGTCTAAAAACAAGGGAAATGTACTATTCATTACTGATTTTAATAGTAACTATCTTAATCTAGAGAAGGCTTTAAAAAAGCACTGGCCTCTACTTTTAAAGGACCCCAGACTTCAATCTATCCTTTCATCCAAGCCCAAAATCGTATATAGAAAGTCTGACAACCTCAGAAACCAACTTGCCCCAAGCGCTCTCCCTATGGAGAAACCATCTATTTCCACCTGGTTACCAGGACCTTTTGAGGGCTTCTACTGTACAAAATGTCTCCCCTGTAGAACAACACACAAAAATAGTACCCATAAAATTGGCAAATTTACATCAAACCATACAGGGAAAGAATTCAACATCAAAGAAAACATCACATGCAATAGCGAAGGGGTAATATACTTACTGGAATGCCCATGTGGCCTCCAGTATGTGGGACGTACAAAAAGAAATCTCAAGACACGTATATACGAACACGTGAACAACATTAAAAAGGGACTTTTGACACACAGTGTCCCAGCCCACTTTGCCAAAAAACACAATAAGGATCCGTCCTGTCTCTACTTCATAGGTATTAAGAAAGTACCGGTACCGTGGCAAAGGGATGCTGCCCGTGTACTCCTAGGGTTATCCCTAAAAAACCCTTAAGTAGTAAGGTAAATAATGGAGGAATGTGGAGTACAGTTGGCGCTTCCAAGGGAAGAGACAATACAGTTAAACTAGTGTTTATTGAGTACTATTTAGATAAAAAGCAAGTATCATGCACACAAAAACCAGTAGCTACGTAGCACTGAAAGGTAAACAATAGTGGCAGAAAATAAAATAAAACATAAGTCATATGAAGACTGAATGCAATGGTGCTCATACACAGTGGTAAGCAAACAAACAGATGGACAAAATACTTAGGTGGTATAACATACACCACAGTTCAAACGGGGCTGTATGTAAGTCTGATCCAATAAGGATAGTATAGTACAGTTCCCCAAAAGGAAGTTTGAAATGTCTGCCTTCAGTGGGATCACAATCCCTATGTAGTGGTGTTCCGAAATAGTACAATTCCAGAGGCAAGATGTAGTCCGATGTGGGTGGCAGTAATAACCAGACACATAAACGTCTACCCATTGGTCCCATTGGTGTGACGAGGCATGTGGTACTGAGGCATAGATTCGTAAGACCCTGCCCCTCTGAACCACACCCACTGCTCCACCTATAAAGAAAGAGCCCAAGGGAATGGAAACCCTACAGCTTTTTGAACGGCACCCTCATCCCTGAAGAAGCCCACCTAAGGGGGAAACGCGTAGGATTTAGGCACCCAGAGATCTCTGTTTACCTCACAGCCGCCAGTGCCGTTCACAACAGCGTGGACCCCCTACAGTGCACGTAGTAGCGGTCCGGCGCCACCTAGCTGTAGCGTCCCTGCCGACGGGACTTAGCAACCACGCAGCGTTGTTTCCGGAAGCCGCCTCAGGCACGTGGACACCGGACGCCGATACCCAGTCGGCAAAAAATGCCTGCATCACGTACTCCAGTCCTGGGAACCGAGCACAGCCCAGCAAGGACCGGAGAAAATAGCCGCTGGAGGATCGAGCATTGCTCTCCTCGCGGCTGACCAGGTATCACTACCTTTATATACGCTCCTTAAGGACAGTGGTTTTTACCGTTTGAGGCTGAGCCTCTAGACTGTATATTCAAAGCCTTGTTGTTACTACCACCCACACGGATCTACATCTTGCCTCTGGAACTGTACCACTTTGGGACCATCACCATATAGGGATTGTGATCCCACTGAAGGCAGACATTTCAAACTTCCTTTTGGGGAACTGTACTATACTATCCTTATTGGATCAGACTTACATACAGCCCCGTTTGAACTGTGGTGTATGTTATACCACCTAAGTATTTTGTCCATCTGTTTGTTTGCTTACCACTGTGTATGAGCACCATTGCATTCAGTCTTCATATGACTTATGTTTTATTTTATTTTCTGCCACTATTGTTTACCTTTCAGTGCTACGTAGCTACTGGTTTTTGTGTGCATGATACTTGCTTTTTATCTAAATAGTACTCAATAAACACTAGTTTAACTGTATTGTCTCTTCCCTTGGAAGCGGCAACTGTACTCCATATTCCTCGACTATTACTTTACCACTTAAGGGTTTTTTAGGGATAACCCTAGGAGTACACGGGCAGCATCCCTCTGGACATTTTGGCGCCCAGCCCCATATTTCCACTCATTTCTATATTCTGTACAATGTATTGTTGTTTATTCATAACCGCATTGTTCAAATTTTCAAAAATGTAAAAATAAAAAGATTTAAAAAAAAGAAATATGCACGGCAATAGACGGGAAAAAATTTGCGCTGCGCATTTTCCAGTCTATTACGGTAGCTGATTTTTATGCGCACCTCTATGAGGCGCACACAAAAATCTTTGCCGAAAAACACGCGGCATTAGCTTCACACCCGCGTTATTCGCGGCTGCGATGCTAATTGAATCTGGCCCACACTGTCTGTGACGTCAGTCTGGGGGCGCCACCTGCAGGCTGACTAGGAGATCTGACAGGAGATCTGACGTACATCTCCCAGGGAGCCTGTGCCTCGAGGAGCAGACAGAAGAAAATGAATAGAGAAAAGTAAGTGAAGAGAAAGGTTAGGGTTGGGGGTGTGTGTGTGTTGTGATTTTTCTAAGTATTTAATTTTATGTTAAAGTAGAAGAGAGAAGTGTGTGTGTGTGTGTAAATCTGATGTTTTTATATACACACACACACACTTTTCTTTTAACATAAAAAAGTTATGTATAGAAAAATCACAAATGTATATTTTAATATAAATCCACACATGTCAACTAGTTTTGTTTTTTTCTTGATATATTATTTATGTAAAAAAAGGAAAAGTATTTGACATGTCTGAATTTTTTTAATATATATTTTGTGACTCTTCCTATGTTTGTATTTTTATTTTTTAATGTTTTCAAAACTTTCAAATAGTTTTATAGTATATATGGTGGTTATATGTCAGGTCCATAAATATTGGGACATCGAAACAATTCTCATATTTTGGGCTCTATACACCACCACAATGGATTTGAAATGAAACAAACAAGATGTGCTTTAACTGCAGACTTTCAGCTTTAATTTGAGGGTATTTACATCCAAATCAGGTGAACGGTGTAGGAATTACAACGGTTTCTATATGTGCCTCCCACTTTTTAAGGGACCAAAAGTAATGGGACAAACTAAACAATACTAAAGCAAACTTTAACTTTTTAATACTTTGTTGCAATTCTTTTGCAGTCAATTACAGCCTGAAGTTTGGAACGCATAGACATCACCAGACACTGGGTTTCATCATGCCAGGTCTCTTCTGCAAATGTCTTCAGTTCCTGCTTGTTCTTGGGGCATTTTCCCTTCAGTATTGTCGTCATCAAGTGAAATGCATGGTCAATCGGATTCAGGTCAGGTGATTGACTTGGCAATTGCATAACATTCCACTTTTTAGCCTTAAAAAACTCTTTGTTTGCTTTTGCAGTATGCTTCAGGTCATTGTCCATCTGCACTGTGAAGTGCCGTCCAATGAGTTCTGAAGCATTTGGCTGAATATGAGCAGATAATATTGCCCGAAACACTTCAGAATTCATCCTGCTGCTTTTGTCAGCAGTCACATCATCAATAAATACTAGGGAACCAGTTCCATTGGCAGCCATACATGCCCACGCCATGATCATGACCCACTACCACCACCATGCTTCACTGATGAGGTGGTATGTTTTGGATCATGAGCAGTTCCTTTCCTTCTCCATACTCTTCTCTTACCATCACTCTGGTACAAGTTGATCTTTGTCTTCACTGCCCATCACTTGATCTTTGTCTCATCTGTCCATAGGATGTTGTTCCAGAACTGTAATGGCTTTTTTAGATGTTGTTTGGCAAACTCTAATCTGGTCTTCCTGTTTTTTGTGGCTCACCAATGGTTTACATCTTGTGCATATTTTGTCAGTCCCGGGCTTTACAATTTCTGGTGGCGGCCCTACCTGGGTATCAGTGCATTATGAACCAGATTTACTAAGTTGCTGGTTTGGAAAAGTGGAGATGTTGCCCATAGCAACCAATCAGATTTTAGCTGACATTCTCTATTAAATAAAAAGAAAGCAAGAGCTAGAATCAGATTGGTTGCTATAGGCAACATCTCCACTTTTCCAAATCCACAGCACAGTAAATCTGACCCTATGTCAGTAGTGACTGCTTTAGGAGTATTAAAACTCCTCATGGTTTTTGTTTCTCTTGCGACACACATCTGGATAGATCAGGGAAAAGTTGGCTGCACGTAATGCACTTAATATATCACTTATATGTAGAAGGGATATCTCAGTAAGATGATCTTTTCTACGGACTTATAGAAATTTGTCTTCATTGTAAGACTGTTGCTTAACAAAAAATATAATATTGTTGCTGTGGTTCACATATAGGGCTCTATTTACTCATTTTTTTTTCTTCGGGGATCGATGCTGCTCCAGGCTCGCTGGTGCTCGTGGCGAGCCTGGCAGCTTCCCCTTTAAAATTTACTATTACTCACCTCTCCGCCGAGGTCTCTCGAAGTCCCGCGATGTTCTCTGCCAGCATCGAAGGCCACTTCATTCATATTTCATGTGCAGATACTACACAGCCGGACTTAGAAAATTTCAAGCCCAAATATGAAAACCCACTGCGTGTGGCACCCCTGCACTGTAACGGTGGAAAAGATTGCAGGCAGCGCAAGGGGAGAGGGGTGCACAGGTCTCCTGCTGTTTACAAGCACAGGTCATGTGGGATGTTGCTAGGCAACGGTCAGCTGGTGAGATTTGAAATGAGGAGCTGTCTCTAGAGAGTGTAATTAAAGGGCGCTGGGTGAACTAGTTAAAAAATGGGGAAGGGAAAGTAAGCTGCCCATGTACCAAGGAGAGTCTCACCACACTCCTCCAAATATAGGAAAAATCAGATAGAAAATGTATATGGTGCTAAAAAAATATAACTAAGTGATAAATTATAAACCTGAATAAAGTGCAATGTGCTAAGGGATTACAAAAAAAGGGGGGGTGGATTCGTGATGTAGTAAAGTGATGTTGTGGACACGGTATTATCAAAAACTAATTCATAAAGTTCCATATAAGATTTTTTTTTAAATATAGTTCTGGAAGTAATTTCCTGTGGAGAAACAATTCAGTACATAAATGCCTATTGGTCTCAGTCTTAATGAATGTCCTATGGGAAAAATAATCTGGTGCCTAAGATTTCTGGTATATCTCAGTCTTTATAAATGTCCCTCTTTATCAGCAGTTCTTCTCAATAAATAAAGTAAAATATTGGCACAATTGGTGTATTCCTAATAGCGGGGTCACTCACTGTTAGGAAGTCTTCTGTTTTGATTACACATGTGCTGTCGCGGTACAGATGAGATTTCCTGGAGTGTCTATGGGCCTGATCCAGAGCTACGGCCGCCGTCGCTAGTACAGCAGCCGTAGCCGTAATGCGCATGCACCGGGAAGAAACGCCCGATCGCAGATATCTAACATTGTGCTAGTGGTAGCTCTAATAGTATGCAAAAGAATGATGAACTCAGCACAGAAGAAAAGCTGTATAGGACAGATTTCCCATGCTGCATAATTCAATCCACTTAGCCAAGAAATGGAGTCATCATAATTTACCAAGATATCGAACTCAGCCACAGTAGTGATAGTTTTAATACTTTATTAATGTCATTTGCCAATTCCTGTATGTTCGCCAACAACCTATTTTTTCTTGTTTCATTGACAATTGGCAGAAAGCATTTTGTAGTACTAATATAGATGTGGAAAAGTGTAATTACAAGTTCCAGTTTTATTCTAGTATTCTGAAATGACTCACAATGCTCCCCAACATCCTCAGCCAGTCCAGGAGATGGCTGTGCGGTTTTACTAAAGAATATACTGTAAAGTTTGCTTATGATAATCTGCCTGATTGGCAGCTACAATATTTTTCTATATTATGGACTTAAGTTGATGCATCATCTCTTTATCCCCATCTGAATTCAAGCCTAAGTGTATTTAGTTTTTCTGTTTTTTCTCTTCCTGTATTTAAACAGTGAGTGTCTTGGATTCACATCTTGGCTGTATAAAAGCTTGGCAAAATAGAAAAGAAAACCATATTATTTTATAGATGATCGGATAGAAGTCATTTGACAAAGAATATTACAAAACCTCGGAGGCTTGGCGTGGGATCATGTGTAGGTGGAAAACAGTTGCAGTGTAGCCAAGATGCAGTCACCCGTAAATCATAACAAAAAATGAAAAGATAATTTGTAGTGTTTACGCTTTTCCATGAATTGGATAGGTAGCATGTTATCATTATGTACCATAAGAACATCTGCTTGATATGTGCACAGTTGTTACATAAAGTACTAATGTATCTGCAATGCTATCAGTAACTTACATAACATGAAGAGTTAAGTTTAGTGCGGTGCCTTCTGAATCTCTGTATGTATGTTCTTAATTCTAATGTGTTTACACAAGGGTAATAAGGCATATTCAGAAAGCAAGATGGATTCAATTTAATCCTGTCCACCCACGTGTGGTGATAGGGACAGCTTAAGACTAGGCTGGAGAAATAAAGAACAAATAGCATTTTACTTGAGGGAGGTTTTGTATTAACTATTCAGTGTCTGTGTGATGCTGATTTTATACTGACCCCCCATAAAATACTTTTAAAATCAGAGGTAGATTATAGATAAATTAGAAGAAATGAAGGTTTCATAACACTTTCTTCTAAAAGCTTTTGGAAAGGGAACGTATAGGTTAATGATGTCCATTTCTCTAATTTCTCATCTGCCAACTATATTTCCCCTTTATACAATAATTACGCCTTTACGATTAGCTGCAAGTAAATATCAACATGACAAGATAACTCTAAGTTAGCTAAAATATGGCTTTTATTTCTTAATATTATTTAACAAAATAAGTAATACCATAAAGGTATACTTACTGTTTACACATGTTTAGCAGATCAAAACTCAAACCAACATATAGGGGCTGAACCAGAGCAGCGCTTCTGTATATTTTTAGACGGAGGCGCTGGAAAAATGAGCACTGCACATGCTCATATTGGGAGTGCGCACAGAGAGATGGGCTCAAGTGTGCCCATCTGTCTGTGATCACATCCGACTGCCCTGTGTCTGGGAAAAGAAAAGGGGCGTTTTTCTCTTCTAAATACTCGGTGCAGGGCTGTCTGGTGGCTGCACAACAACCTTACACTTACATCTCAGGGATTGGTCAGGTGACTGGCGGTAAGCTATCCTGATTTTTAAGCAGGTTTATAAATCATTTGACCCGAGGAGATCAGGATTAGATGTACCCACCTATCCAATTTCTGACCATCTAGACCAGGGGTGTCAAACTCAAATTCATCGGGGGCTGCATCAGCAGTTTGGTTCCCATCAAAGGGCCGGTTGTATCTGAAGGTCTATGTGTCCACTCTTTATTATCATAAATTAATGTCACTGCATTCAATTATTACTGTTTTTTGTAATAATGTAAGTAATAACTAGCTCTGAAAGCAGAAACATAGTCAGAATAATGACAAGTAGATATTCAAATGTACAATTATTGTACAATGTATTGAAAAATGTTTTTTGGTAACAAACATTAATTTTTTTTTAAACATACAAATATTGCCCAGCCATGTGCCCCCTTTTATAGTGCCCAGCCATCTGCCCCCTCCATTTACTTTACTTACCTTTTACTTCTTTCTTCCTTTCACTTCTTTCTTCTTCAGTCTGGCTCCTCTCCGTGGCGTCCGCGCACTCCTCTGATCCCTGGAGATGTCGGACGGACGTCACGTGATGACGTCACGTCCGACACCCAGGGGGCAGGGCGGGGCAGGAAGAAGTCGGGCCAGGGCCCGGAAGGTAAGTATTTTTTTTTTTTTTTTTTAACTTGAGCCATTTTTTAAATGAATTTACTCCGTGCAGGCACGGAGTAAATTCATTGAAAAAAAAAAAGGGGAGGCTGCAAGGCTGGCGGCGGCACCGCGGGCCATCAGACGAGGTCTGGCGGGCTGGATTTGGCCCGCGGGCCTTGTGTTTGACACCCCTGATCTAGACTATCGCAGGTTGAGTTAGACGGGAATCGGATAAGTGTGTACACAGCTTAAGGCCACTCCCCTTGAATAATTAAAATTTCAATCTATTGATATAAAACCATCACCACGCGTTAACATACACCTTTACATAAGCACTTAGGACCAGATCCAGAGCCCCGCACGCTTTCTGTACTTGTGGGGGTCTGGCAGTACGCAGTACTTCCCTCTTGCACAGGCTTTATGGCAGTTATGCTGCCATAAGCCTGTCTTAGGTAAAACAGACGGATCAATGGTGTGTATGACCGCTGATACGTGCGTATCTACAAAACCCTTCCCCTACAATAAAATTTACACCTTTCGTAACTTGTGTGGGCGAAGGGGAAGAACCGCCCTGTCGAACAGAAATCCTATTATTTGGAACTAAGTTTAGGGCTGCATTAACATTGGGGCTGGTGGGAATACAGCCCCAGGCCTCCATTTGAAAATGGGCCCATTTAATCCAGACTCTAGCAGTAGGTAATGGGATGACCGACCGTTCACCCACTTCACAGGTGACCCCTTGGGTCAGGCATTGTCTAGATACCTGTGTGTACAGGATTAGTAGAGAGATACAGGACAGGATGGAGGTGTAGTGACAGACCTGTGTTTTGTGTGTATGTGTGAGGGAGTCGACAGTACAGGAATAGTAATAAGATACAGGACACGATGGAGATGTAGTGATAGAGCTTGGTGTGTATATGTGTAGTGGTCAGTACAGGAATAGTAGAGAGATACAGGAAAGGATGGAGGTGTAGTGAAAGAGTTGTGTGTGTGTATATATATAGGGGTCAGTAAAGGAATAGTAGAGAGATACAGGATGGAGGTGTAGTGACAGAGTTCTGTGTGTGTGTGCCACTAACTGCTCGTTTCACACCACAATACTCTATAGACCAGAATTGGTTTGTTGAATAGTGCGCAGTGCGGAAATCCGCAAAAACGTAAAATCATAACAAACCAAACAAATCGTGGTCCAACCTACAAAAGATTTTATCCGAGTATGAGAGGTTAGTCCAAAAGCGCTAATTCCACCAAAACAGCAGCACAGACTAGCATTAGCTTCAACTTAAATACAATATCCTTCTGGCCTTTAGAGCCCAGGCAGTCCCTATTTAGCATGGAAGATCAAAGAAAGGTCTTCTGTCTTCTTGATTGGTGAGTCCTCATGGTTATCTCAGATTCCGTGCGCATCATTGGATCCTAGTGTCTCCTTTGTCTCACGTCCGGAGGTCAATCAGTATAATTGTACAGGTGTTTCCAGCCTAACTAGCAGGGTCAAACAAACTAACTAACTTTGCACATTTAATATTAAATATTAACTATGCCTATAACTTGCGTACACTATATGCAATCTTATCATAAAATATAACATAGCTAATACAACATTGAAATTTACACTACAATTCTAAACATGACAACATTATAATATTCCCACGGTGATCGGCTGTATTTAGCTGCTTGAATCCTGCGAATAAAAGAAAGCTTTAATGGTTGTATTCACTAAATATGCATAACTCCTACATGAAAATATATTTGTTAACCTGTTTATTAATGTACCTGTTATAGTGTAAAATATACTCTTAATATATCCCTGTTTATGTTACCAGAAGTTGGATTCTTTTAATTGCGCTTAATACATTCTAAGACGGGATGCCCCTTTGTGAATATTGGTTAAATAACCCCATAGCATTCGTTAGCATTCAGGACAGTCCTACAAGGTATCTTTCTGATATGTAAATTCACCATCACTTAGATAACATAGTTACCATACAGATGAACCAGATACTCAGGTTTGCAGCATAAATTTATCACAAACTTGCTAAAAGGATGCTGTTTACAATAATATCCTTGCTTTTTGATAATACAATTGTATTGTTTGTATGTAAAACCTTTGAAGTTTCAGAGTACAATCAAAAGCATTCCTGGCCATTTCTGACCTTTGCCCAAGCACAGATTAATCTTGTTTTGTGACTATGTTTATGATGATTCGATATTTTGATTCGGTTTCCACAGGTTCCATCATTGAAGGGTAGTGGTGATCACAGCATTTAGTGATAATTTAGCAGCACTTTAAACCTATATCTTTTTAATAGCAGAGACTATGGGGTTCATTTATTAATAATAGCACAGCGAGCCTGAAAATAACGTCCCCCCACATTTACTAATACTCCTCTGGCACAGTCCTGCGATGGTGTGTGGGACTTTCGTCCAAGACGTTCGGTCTCTCTCGTACATGCGCTGTTACTCTCTTTTGGTTTTAAAGTTTCAAGTTTCCGAAAGTATAAACTAGTGCGAAACTCAAGCTTCATAGAGATGCGAAATGCTGAGCAGGTGAGTTTAACTCTTTCTTTCTCCTCCACCGGAATTCCCTTTGATATAAACACAGAACACTATTGGTAATTCCAGTGGGCAACATTTATATGTAAATGTACAGAATATTTTAATTATAAAAAAAAGATATATAGTATATTTCTTTATGTATTTTTTTCCATGGGAAATAGTTTTAGCTGGGAGACAGAAGTGTGTCATTACTCTAACCCGCCATCTGGCTACTATTTAAGTCCACCAAATTTTCTTCCGGCTGACATACAGATAATTTTGTTGCCAGCTTCACCTGTGCCATGTAGACTATTTTGCTCTTCTGTTTAGTAGCCCGCTACTTCATTAGCTTTACCTGTTAGACGTTATAATCCTGATTGGCATAAGTGGTCAAAAGGAGGTGCTATCTATGCCCCTATGGTAAGGACCAAGCCCACATGTAATTGACCTCTCCAAACGTCACGGGTCACGCCCAATCCAATAAGCCTTTGATCATTTTCAGTCCCAGGCCCATGAAGACCGTGATCTGGCCCTGACTAAGTTCCAATTTACTATTGCATCTGGAGGGCTCATGTGTGTGTAAGTGGGCTTATGTTCTTAGGTCTGGATCTGGTCCTTAGTTTCAGTAAAACCTAGGGGGTTTAACACCCCTCAGTAAAACTCCTTAATGTTTCGTTTTCTCTAATGCCTCTATTATTTGTAATAAAATAAATAGTTTAGTTTTTCTCAACAGTAATTCTCAAACAGTCAGGATTCCATAGGAAACCCATAGGGGTACTAGACAAGCCAGGCAAGGTAAATGAATAGCATTAGGAGCTACATTAAAATTATTCCCATTAACCTATTACCATAAACATTGTCACTGAAAATATAAATCTCTTTTTAATAATTTTATTATTTGGCAACAACATACCGTAATAATTATAACAAAAAAAGAAAAATAAGAAATTAGATCAGTTCCATTCTCTGTAGCGTTGTAAAACTACAGTACAAGCATGCTTTGACTGCGTGTGTATAAATAATACCTGACAAAGCATGCTGGGGCTTGTAGTTTAAGAACGCCTGGAGAGGCCTGGCCAGGTCTGCCCCAGACTTTGAGAAAGGGCTGAGTGCAGCCCGAAACGCGTAGTCCCAGGACCGACCAGCTGATCATTGACGTCATCACCGTGGACCGAGGGGAGAGACTGCATGCGAGTGCCATACACCCGGGTATACCATCTTGTGGCAATAGCGTCTTATCTACTGTTCTACTGCTTCCTGGTATGACGTTTTTGATCCTTGTTTTATGTGGAAATATGGATTCTAATGTAATAAAAGTGTTTTCTTTTATTCCTATGTCCGTGATTTATGGAATGGATACTGCCCTTTAAGAAACTACTACAACACCGTTATTTATTATTTTTTACCGTTATTTATCAAAGACTTTATTTTTATACCCCTAGTTTTCTGGTAGCTTCAGGCTTCAGGAGTTCTGAGTATTTACTTACCAGCATAAAGTCTGAAACTGCCCCCACCGTTGTGAAATACCCAGTGCCACGTATCTACCAATATATCTCTGGTTTACTGCCATAGAGAAAAAGTAGAATTCACAATGTACTGAATATAATCATTGTGAGTCCCCGCTGCTAAGTCTCTCATTGTGAAATAGGGATAGCCGAAAGTTGCTTTTTTGGCTGTCCCTATTTTTCGGAAGCGCCACCGCCAGACTACCAAAGAGGTGAGTAACCCTCTCCGGGGACTTAGGGTTAGGCTGCAGGGGGAGAGACTTAGGGTTAGGCTGCGGGAAGGGGATATTTAGGGTTAGGCTGCAGGGGGGCAACTTAGGGTTAGACTGCGGGGGGAGACTTAGGGTTAGGGTGAGGGTTTTAGAGTGGTTTACCTTTTACTTACCTTTTGAAGCACCGTGTTCAATTGCTATGCTTCATCAAGGTATAAGCAATCGATTGCCCGGCCAGTTCGGAACTGGCTGGGAGCGAACGTCCCTATCGAAATAGGGCCGTCCGTAACACACATATGTTATAATTAACTTTTATTATAATGTAATTTAACATACATATTAACTGTTTGCACACTCTCTTCTTTTCTATCTTGATTAATTATATAAATGATTACAGGTGGTCTAGTCAATACAATTCATACACCTGATTAGTGACAAAGCAGTACCTTTGTTGTGTAGTGTTGTGTATTTGTGTTGTGTTGTGTATTTGTGTGATGTGATCTATGAATAGTAACAGTACTGCATTACCAGAGAGGCAGAGTAGGCACCGGCCACAGACCCGCGCCTTTTAGGGGATCCGTGACAACAGATTCAAATAATATTGCATTGATCTTGAATGAAAATTACAATCAAGCTTTCTTAAATTGTTTCCCAAAGATATAAAGAATTATCAACTCAAAGGGCCTCATTTACTAAGGTCCATGTTGGCAAAATCACCCAAAGTCCCGGGACTTTAGCTGTTTTTTCACCATCGTTGTATTTACTAAAGCCAAAGTCCCGGGACTTTGGGCTTTTTCAAAAACATATTGATCAACATCGTTCTACCCTCCCAGTCTCGACTTTTCTAATGTTGCCTATACAACACGGTTCATTCACTAAAGGTGATTTGACAAAATTGTCTTTAGTACGATCTAGTGCGATCAGGTCTTCAGCCTCTTCTGGCCCTTTCCGCGTCGTACCCCTTCTTCCTTCTTGGTGTCCCCGCTCCTAATGACCGGTCTGTTGCTAGGGGGCCCCCTTTTTTAGTAAAAATTACATCATAAACACTAGAGCGCTCTAAAGAGCCCCCAAATGTTTACGAAGTCACTTTTTCTATAAAAGGGCGACCCCTAGCGACAGACCGGTCATTAGGAGCGGGGACACCGAGAAGGAAGAACGGGTACGTCGTAGAAATGGCCAGAAGAGGCTGAAGACCTGCTGCCAGCACCGGGGGAACATGTGCAAGCAAGGTGACAAGCATCCTCCTGCGACATGGAACGAAGATCTGCAAATGAAGCTGACAATCCAAGCAAGTCATCCCAAGACAGATAACTGATAAACGATGAGTCGCGTCATTTCTTTGTTATTTTCATACACATTACACATGCAAAATACACTTTAGGGAACATTGTAATACGGTTGTCACCATTTTAATCTAGAGAAACAATAAGGAACATTTTGTACTCATTTTATTATGGGTTTTACATGTAAGGTTAGGTCATTTAATATTGCAAGGTTTATGTGGGTACTTTGTAACATTCTTTACGGACACAGAACACATTTGTAGATAGAATTCTATCACTTATCAGGCTGCTGCTTACACTAATATTTAGCATGGCGGCTGCTGCCTACACTACTATAAGGATTAGCATGGCCACAAACACATGGCCATGCTTTTCCTTTTAGTAGTATATGCGTCATGATAAGTGATAGGAAAATGCATGCCGATTTTGGTTTAAGGTTTAATCCGGTACTTAATAGTAACGACCAGTTAATTTGCCTAAAGACATTTATATGTGAATATAAATGCAGCAACGTATCAAGTTCCACTGCTACAGGTTCAGAACTTGCTGTTTAAGCCTGTCGAGCTGTAGTTAACATGACACAAACTCATATTATGCTATTGCCTCGGGGAGGGATGGTTTCCCCTTGCAGTCACATATACAACTGATTAATACAAGTAATAAATCAATAATTTGATGTCTGATATTAATAGATCTCTAACATTATTACCCTGGAGCAGTGTGATATAGTATGTTAGTTTCGGGTGCTTTTCTCTCTGACTGGCAGATTGGTTTACTAAAACGTAGCTATCCATATGTAAGAAAAAAAGTGCAGTCAGCAACAATACAATGTGTACTAGAAGTGGTACAGGCGTGTACCTAAACCCAAGCAGCACCCACATCAGATCTCACTTTAAAAACTAGCAGAGTTTGTAATGGGACCATTCCAGCAAAGGAATGACAACGTTTCCAAACAGGAGGACAAAGACACACCAAGTCCCAATATCACCATAAGAGAATATCAGCACACTGCATACATACAGAAATGAAATTCACTTGGTTAAGTCAAAGAAAAGATGTTGGCATTTTCTATGTAATGTAATAAAAAGACAGTGGTATCTGCCACTTATAGCCTGAAACCGATATAGCTTCTTCAGAATGTTGTTTACATCTTTTATAAGACTCTCAAATGATTGGATCTCTGAGTAACATCCATATTATCACAGTGCCAACCACTCCCCTTGCACAGATATCCATCCAATACATTAACTTCTCTGATTCCAGCATCTCTCTCTTTCTCTCTGGGCTCCATTTACGAAACCACAATGCCTTCGTTTTCATAAGAAAAAGACCGTTTTCACCTAAAAATGGTTTTTATCTCCTGAAAATAAAGGCATTGCCATTTACAATGCAATGATCACCATGGAAACCAGGCGATCATTAGCATTGCTTCCCTGATCGCCATCCCGCTCTAATGAATGCGGGCCGGCTGATCGCAATATTTTAGCGCTTGTGTATATTAATAATAAAATAAAAAAATACAAAATATATTTACTGTTTTTAGCATAAAAATGTAAATAAATAAATAAACAATTATAAAGGTTATATAATAGAAAAAACAAACAATAAAGTGACGCTATGAACCCTAAAGCTGAAAGATTATTTGCAATTAATACAAAGTGTATAAACACTAAAATAAAATAAATAAATAGAATAAAGTGCTCAAATAATAAGGAACAACATAGTCCCAATACAGTTCAACAATGTGAAAAACCCGATTAATCGGGGGCAGCCTTCTTAGTAAAATGTCCGGTAGTTCCCACGGAAGTAGGATCAGAGAATTGAAGAAGAAAACCAGAGGGCGCCTCCTAAAAAGTCTTAATAAATAATAAAGTGCACGTGCTTCATAAATGATGAATAAACCAGTAATAAATTAAATATGCGTACCAGAAATCCGGTACTTCCTGAGAAAGCAAAAATAGTGTACCTTAAGGCAAGAAATCTTAAGGATATTCTCGCCCCTAGCAATTTACCCATTATTTCCAACAATACACACACTGGTCTATGGGGTAATAAATGTATGGGGTCTTTTAAATGTTCACACTGCATAATTTGCAAATATGTAGACAAAAATAGCAAAACTTTTACAAACTGATGAGACCAAAGAATTAAAAATTAAAAATTTAATTAATTGTTCCACAATGACTGTTATTTACCTCTTAGAATGTCCTTGCAAGAAGAAATACGTAGGTAAAAGTAAACGCAATATTAGATTAAGAATACAGGAACACATTAGAAATATTAAAAATAAAGTAATGAGTCATTCGGTCTCGGAACACTTTGTCCATTGTCACAATGCAGACCCCACAGGTTTAACCTTCAAAATAATAGAACACGTATCTTTAGGACCTAGAGGTGGGGATCTTCCTAAAAAACTGTTTCAACGATAAATGAAATGGATTTATGAATTAAATACACTGGTTCCTACAGGATTTAATGAAAGCTATGAAATAGCCCCATTTTTATCATTTCCGGTTTTTATTTTCTGGTTCTTTTTTATTTTCTGATTCTTCCTTATGTATTTATTGCCCATTTATTATGTCTTAAAAATGTAATTATTCTAATTAAAAATAGCCGCAGAGAAAAATCTTTATGTAGGTCGTATCTCATACTAGTGTATAATTATTTTTATTAGAATATCTAAGTATCTCGTCATAATGATCTAATAGGATTTTAATGTATAATGAATTTTCTAGTTTTTATGTACATATGTTCAGGTTTGGATAGACTTGTGTCTTACTCACCATGTTTATGTCATAGAATCATCTTGATACTGAATACCATATATCTGTTTATTATCTACTATTTTTTAATGCCATCATGTAAAATCATCAGCAGGCTAGTTCACAATAAGCTTTATGATGTCTGGACAATCCCATTTGAATATGTTGTTTTTTCCCTTCTTCTCCATCTTTACCTGTGTAAATCATGTAATGAATTGCTGGACTTGTATAACTTACATTGTTTTATTTAACACCAGAACTATGTAAAAAAAAAAAGCCCCTTTGCATCCTGTTTAACATTGATTTGTGCTGCACCAACATTTGCAGCGCTTTATAGTAAATCTCTCCATAGGAATCCGTTACCTGCGCTGCAGAGAGCGAGGTAGCGTCTGTCTGACTAGCGGGTCACACTGAGCATGTGCGGCAGTCTTGGGCTCCGTTTTTACCCACTTTTATGCTGCTATATTCAATGTTGATCCATTTTTAGCACGTTATTATGTTCCCCTTATCCATCATCATGCCATATTAGCAGCGCTTTGTATAAATTCTATAATTTTACTATTTCCTTTAGTATTTTAACCTTAATAAGTTACTGACAGTTTTGCCCATAATAAAGATGGCACCCGCATGTTCCTCTAAACTTGCTCTAGGGTGCATGTGCGATCCCTTAAAGGAAAGGGCGCATTTTTAAAGTATTTAAACCCTTTTAATTCTGTCATGCATTCGATGCTTGCTGCTCTCCCTGATGAAGTCCATTGGTTAAATCCCCGGATGAAACGCGTAGGTGATTGTGTTGCCTGAAGTGGTGTTTTCTACAATTGCCTGATATATTCAGATAAGCTTTTACTTTACATACCTGATGTACACATTTTTTATATATCTTTATTGGAATTAAACATTTATTTTAAACTACTACTCTAGATTGCTTTTCTATGCTTTTCTTCTCTTTTACGCAGTACTTGCTTTGACAAATCCTGATGTTAAAAAGAAGTATTTAAGTCCAAGGCTAAAAATACCTTTGAACAGGCTTAATTATACCGGATTTCTGGTATGCATATTTAATTTATTACTGGTTTATTCATCATTTATGAAGCACGTGCACTTTATTATTATTTATTAAGACTTTTTTTTTTTTCAAAAGCTTTTTGAGTTTTCAGGTAAGTAAATACATACAAAACTTGTACAATACATAGAGTGCATCAACATTAATGGACATTTGCAAGGCTAGATACATACAATCTCTGTTGTTGGGCCCGATTGGCCAGATACAATCCTCCAATTCCAATTCTCATTTGTGTGAAAATGCGTAACAAATAGTCATATATATAAACAAAACGGGCTCCCTGATAACAGTCGCAGACGAATTTAGTGTGTTGAGATTTATATTTCTGAAGTAACCCTTCACCGCAAACGCCCAAATTTCAGGAGCTAGATTAGTAACAAGTATCTCTCCGTTCTTACCAACTCATGAAATAAACTAACTATACATACAAACAAAAACAAAACCATAACCACTCATCGACCACTTGCTCATCAAATAGTTATCCTGGATTCCGAACCACACCTCGGATGATTCAAAACTCTAAGCTTCCGATTCCCACACATGGACCGTCCCCAACAATCTTTTAAAACCTGAGTCCCCACTACCAGGGTGTGATAGAAAGATTTCGGTATAAGAACCATTTCGTGGATTCAAATAACGCCATAATATCCTTCCTGTTTTGCTCAGGCAGTAATTCTATGTAGACCCCCCATTTTTTATGAAAGTGTATAACCCCCTTCTCCACATCTGGGAGCGTGGCTCTCCTTTCTATATACAAAGTATCCAGGAGAAGGCTTTTAATGGAACCCAAGAAAGGGGGTGTTTTAATTGTCCTGTTCTGCAGGATTACTTTCTTAGCTATGGTTACAATGATGGTCAGTAATGGTATAGCCTCCTGTACTCCTGGGGTATCAGACCATTTATCAAAGTTTGCCCATAATAAGGCAAAAGGGTCCAGGGGAACATTTGCCCATAATAAGGCAAAAGGGTCCAGGGGAACATTAAATTTAAAAACGGACCTAATGAACATCATGACTTTTCCCCAGAACTTGCGGATTTTGCCACACTCCCAAAGATTGTGGATCAGAGTAGCCCTCCCAAAACCACACTTAGGGCATCGCCCAGTTTCCTCATTGGTCATATGGTGCCTCTGAGCCTGTGAGATGTAAGCCCTATGTACAATTTTGAAATACACTTCCTGGAGCATTGCTGATCCCAAGACTTTTTGAGTTGATTCAAAATTATCAATCAGGTTTTCCACCGTGACCTCTACTCCCAGATCTGCAGTCCAAGCCAGGGCCGTTCGCTTCCACAGATCCAAGGGATCTGATCTGATATATAGCCTATATATGAAAGGGGTGTGTTTCTAGATATGTCATTAACGATTTAAATGTATTAGGGGTGTCTCTAAGATCTGTCTCGATCTGTCTTGCATAGTGCCTAGCTTGCAGGTACATAAACAACTGTTGGTTGGGGATGTGGAACTTCTCTTTAAGATATTGGAAAGAGCGTATGGTCCCCCATGGGTCAAATATGTCCCTGATAGCACTTATGCCTTTGTCCCTCCAAGTCCCAAACATAGAGTTAAGCATTCCTGGCTTAAACGCCGGATTACCCCAAAAGGTGGCATACTGCGATGCCCTGCCCGTACATCCACACTTCTTACATACTGCTACCCACGAGTTATATGTGTCTCGAAATAAAATGTTGGACATTATGTGCTCCGGGACCTGTTTCCTGGGGAGGTGCAATAAAGCTGCCCATGCTTATGGCTTAACTATCTCCAATTCTAGTTCTCTATTCGTAAAGCATTGCTTATTGAAAGCCCAATCAGTTATAAATCGAGAGAAAGAGCCGTGAATAAAGGATTTCAGATCTGGAAATCCTAACCCC
>WWET01002591.1:23688-35267 GCA_011038615.1 Limnodynastes dumerilii | reverse complement strand
GCAGTATGAGCCAGGGGGTGGAGCCTAATGACGCAATTTGCATAACTCGCGTCATTAAGCCCCGCCCCCGCATGCGTCGCTAGCTTCTCTCCGGGATCTCCCGGAGGGAAGCTGCCAAAAGTCGGCAACCATGCTTTATCCTGTTTGACAAGACTCAGTCTATTAGTCTAATATTAAAGAAAAGAGAGAACAGTAAATAATACACTGACCTAGCCCTTTCCTGCTCCTCCAATATTCCCCAGGCCTCTCCAGTTCCACTCCTCTGGCCAGATTTACTAAGTTGCGGGATAGAAGAGGAGATGTTGTTGACAGTAACCAATCATATTCTAGCTGACATTTTCTAGTGTGTCATAAGAAAGCGAGAGCTAGAGTCTGATTGGTTGCTATGGGCAACATCTCCGCTTTTTCTTTCCCGCAGCTTAGTAAATGTGGCTGCATATCTCAATGCAGAATGAGGATATCAAAAATTTCTCTGCAAAAGGATTTGTCAATTTTTTGTGTAATATTTGCTTAATACGGTAGTGTATGCAGGAGGGCTTTTCTGGTTGCTCAAAAACCCCCCTAGCAGAGCAAAAAACAAAAAAACTAAGCAAAAAACAGTTGCAGGCAGCCGATGATTGCAGAAATATGTAATAAAGCAGAGTGATGGTTGGGGGTTTCACAGAACTGGCCCAACTAAAAATAAATAAACAGATGGGAGGTTCTGTCAGTGGCTGCAAAGATTGCAGAGAATTTAGCTGCTGCACCAGCGGTCACACATGGCATGTCAGCTCTGCCCCCCAGCCCAGCCAGCCCCTGTCCCGAGCCCTCTGGACCTATGTGCTACAGGCTGAGTTGATCCCTTTAAACTACAAGCAATATATACATAAACTAAGCACTGTAAGAAAAACAATCTACATTAACAATGCAACATATTTTCCAGATTAGAAAAAAAAAGTACATGTGTAAACACCAAATTATTATTTTAGCTGCTTTAATATATTGCATGTCCAGTCAAATAACCCCAGAGAAATAGGAGTTATCTGACTTTAAACTAAAGGTCTGCACAGAACATAAGGCTGACTGAATTGTGTGTTTACAAATTGTTTTCCTTACTAAAAACCTTCTGTGGTTCTGTTTGCTGTTGTAAGCTACTGCGTTTGTTTTAACAGTGACCGAATAAAACAGCACTAGTTGTGTCTGCACCACCTATTCCTTCTAAGATACAGCAAATGTGTAAATATAGACTTTATTACCATTTTATATATTTTCTAAATTAAAGCCCTTTGATGTCACTCTACAATTTTTATAATAATTGATATCATCATTTCAGAACAGATGGTCTTACACTACTGAACTTTCACATTTAGTATTTTTACAAGCTTCGATGTACTGCGATTAGGCCCCTTTTGTGTAATATTGTACAAACATACTGCGTGTTTCAAAGAAGGATACAACATTATGACACAACGTGTTATATCTCTGACATTACCTCTCCCTTATTGTAATACCAAACAGTGCAATGTATACTGTAAGGGTATGCTTTTATCTGCTGAGTACCATATATAAATCAAACAAGTCTGATGATATTTCTACATTATGCCTGTGTTATCTTTGCTCCTCAGTGTTTATTTTTGTAAAGAAAAATATATACTTATCTCTGTATTTGTCCTGACATTTTCCTTTCTGCTTTTAATTTAAATGGAGGAAGGTTCAAATATAAAACTGCTGGACAAAGAGGAATGCTCGAAGCAAGGTATGTAAGAAAACAAAGTCCTTGTTCTTGTAAAAAAAAATTGTTATGTATTTTATGTTAAAAAAGTAAGTGCTTCACTTTTCATGTCATCAATGGACCTGATTCACAGCTGCGAATCCATCTTTTGTAGATGGAAGCACAGTGAAATTTCACACTGAGCATGCTCAGAACTAGTTCAGAACGGGAGGGTACGCAGAAAGTCAGCCAAAGTGCTCCCCTTGCGCAAGCTTATGCTTCTGTGTCATGTGCGCTCATGGAACAGGGTGTTCCACAGTATTAATATGAGAAAAGAGGCATCTTACTCATTTAAACAGGCACAGTAGTTATGCTGCTGGGTCAGGGGATGGTGTAAGTTATAGACTCAGGTCATTTTTAATGGGGAAATGACAGTGCAAGTCTCCGCACTGATGCCTGTCATTACAAAGTAGGGACAGCCAAAAGTTGCTTTTCGGCTGTCTCTATTTGCAATGACAGCCGTTTTAGATTTTTTTTTTATGAATGGGTGAGTATGCGATTGGCATACTTACCCATTCATTTTTGGAAGCACCGCCGGAGAGATGTGAGTAACCCTCTCTAAGGACTTAGCCTTAGGCTTTTTTTTTACAAAGCGACAGCGATTTTTTAAAGGTGCTTTTCTATAGAAAATGTATCCCCAAAAAATGTATCCCTTGCTAAAGCGACGCTTATCGATGGTGATTAAAAATCGCCTAAGAAAAGTGCCCCTTAGTGAATGCCGCGATTTTTAGAAAAAAAAATTTCATTAAAAAATTCATACTTGCCAGCCAAAACCGACTTTAGTAAATGAGGCCCTAGGAGAGCTGTGTGTCCTGTAAAGCTCTGAGAGAGAGAACTGGGATGTATCTTGAGATGAGTGAGGAAATGTATGCAGGTGCAGTTTTGTTGAGGGCTTTGAATATAGAAATAAGCAATTAAAGAAAGTGCTGTGTATAAACTAAATTGCAAAACTCAATAAAACCTGAATGAAATCAAAGTCCTAAAAACAGGGTAAAAACATGATGTTAAGTAACAATCCATCAGTTCTAATCTGTGTAAAATCCGCAGGTGTAGACACTTTGTAGCAACATATCATATATATCTCTCATACATGGCATCCATCACATGAAAAATAAAAGGCATAGTGTTAAGATCCAAATACATAAAACAGGGAATGTGACCCCAGTAAAACTTCTTGAATGAAGCACAAAGGCATAGTATCCAAATGAATCACATATAATTTACTATAAATATACCATAACAATCATTACATAAAAACATGAAATTCACAGTAAAATAAGCCCAGAGAGCAGAAAGTTCGTACCCAAGGTGCAGATGGTGATGGCAACAGTACATGGGAGGTACCACCGGGGCATCCAAATGGCAGGACCGATTCTAAGCCCAGGACTACAGCTGCAACCCTCGTTGGAAGATCCTTACAGTCCAAACAGCAAACAAGTCAAATGGCGCATTTCGGGAAACTCCGCCCTTTCTCTTTTGAGCTTTGTGGTACTCCAACAGATAGAGGAAGAGCATGGGAGATGGATCCAGAAAAGCGAATACTGAAAGAGCGATAAGATAAGTAGGATGTGAACCAGTAAAGAGCCATGTCCCGAATACCAAGCAATTATAACATTTGTATGAGAAGAGAGTGGTCAACAGTGTCAAAAGCCGCAGAAAGCTCCAGTAGAATTAGAAGAGAGCAGTGACCTTTAGATTTAGCAGTAAAATAGTCAGGCATAAAATGAATAGAACAGTAAAATAACAGAACAGAAATACAGACATGTTAACGGAGTGTAACAATTGACCACCTTGGTCAGTGCAGTTTCTGTGGAGTGTCGGGAAGGAAAGCCTGACTGAAGAGGATCCAGAAGATCATGTGATGAGAGGAATCGAGTGAGGCGAGTGTAGGCAAGTCTCTTTAGCAGCTTTTCAGGGCATGAACGTTTCGACAAATGTGAAAAGTGTTGGTGTAAGTTAAAAAGTCATGGGAAGAACGGGATTTGCGCCAATGATGGTCTGCTTTGCGAGAGAGTATTTTAAGATTTCGTGTGTCATTAGTGTGACATGGCTGACACGGAAGTCGTCGTGGTGCAAAAGGGGTAGCAGGAGCGACTTGATCAAACACAGCTGATAGGGTAGGATAAGGTGAGATACTGCCATGTCAAGAAAGTGGAAGTTAGAAATTGGAGACAGTAGTTGTTGAACCGATTGAGAAAGTTGGTTGATATTAATGGTGTTAAGATTTCTACAGGTAAGCGATGGTTTAATAGAGTTAGACAGCAAAGGAGCAGAACTAGTGGGGGAGAGTTTGCAGGTGATAAGGTGATGGTCTGAGAGAGGGTGAGGGGAGTTACTAGTACAGAGATGGAGCATAGTTTAGACAATACCAGATCAATGCAATTGCCATCCTTATGAGTTGGTGAATCACTCCATTGGGAGAAGATGAGGTCAGAGAAAAGCTTAGTGGCATCAGGAGATTAAGGGTTGTTAATGGGTATATTGAAATCACTTATGATAATGGTAGGTATGTCAGAGGATAGGAAGTGAGGGGGCCATGCAGAGAAGTGTTGTATAAATTGTTGGCAGGATGCATTGAGGGGAAGGGGGCGATAATCACAGCAACAGGCAGAGAAAAGGTCTCTCCAGAGAGTAAACTTCAGACATCACAGGCTTTTTAATATTGTTATTTATCATGGTATCATGGAAAACATAAGTGACGGAAACGGCCGCCACTCTAGTGTGACACAATGAAATAATAGCCAGCCTGTCTATAGGTGTTATGCTCATCTTCTTTACATCTTCTTTTGCAGCATGTCAATAAACAACTTCCTTCAAACGTTTTGCTGCCTTGTGTGTCAATCATCAATATACAGACATGATTTATTTCCAAATATAATGAAAACATAAACATTTGTCCGCCACTGTAGTGTGGTATTACAAGGTATCAGTCGGCAGATCACAAAGTATTGCGCTCACCTCTCGGGTGTCTTGCTATCTAGCGTGTCAACAATCGGTATCCAGCTGAGCTTTTTATTCAGGTATTATAGAAAACATAAACAAATGTCCGCCACCTTAGTGTGATATCATAAGGTGCCTTATTTAGAACATTGTCTAGGGAGTAATCAGTTTTTGGGGGTGTTTTTTTTGTATATATAGGTAGAATTATACCTATGTGGATGATGTAAAGACATTTATTAGTTGTAGTACAAGTAAAATGTGATTTTTGAACTATATAAGATGTATAAAAAGTTCATAAAATAATAATAATTAAAAAAAGCAAATTTGTTACCTCAAGCATTGTTCAGAACACATTCTAGAAATTATTTAGTTTAAATTGTATTAAATAATATATGTATATATTTTAATTAAAAACTGGATAATTTTAGAGACAATTGTAGGACTAGAAAATTAATGACAATCAGGATTCCTGGAGATTTTACTCATTCCCTATGTTTCCTATGAAGTTTGTGGCTGCAGCTCAGATGCATGAATCACGTCAGGAATGTAGTTGAGAACTCTTGCAATTTAAGCAGCTGCAGATACATAAAATATTTCCGGGCATGTGATCTTGAAGCTTGTTATAAATTTATTGCTAAAAATAAAGTAACAAGTAACAGAATGGCATTAGGTATTAAACCTCTCATGACATGATCCCTGAAACTGCACCATAAACATCTGGGAAACTTAAAATGCACCTGAAAATATGAAGTATGCATAAAAAATATACACAACTAAAAAGATATTTATGTATTTAACTGTCTAGACAATAATATCCAACTAAGATAAATATCATTGTAGGTTAGTGTCAAAACTGGTGCTCCTGTAATGTACAGATGTGCCCTAGGCTTCTAGTAACAGAAATAGACAGTACACTGGAATGTTTTCTGATCTCCAAAACAAGCAGTTAAAAGTCATGTCTACAGATTCATATGTATTATGGTTTGTAATTATTGAAATCATTGTACTTAATGCTACACTAGGTTCTAAACTATAGATCCTGCAACTACATATACCTGTCTAGGTCAAACAATGACAACTAAATACTGAATGGAAAAGTATGAGTGATTTGCTCATTTTTATTAAGTCACCTTTACGTTTTGCTATACGACTCAGCTGAAACTCCCAGCGAAAGCAAATGTTTCTTGACTCATCTGTCACCTACACCAAACAAGCCACATGCACTGCTTTCCCGCAACACTGAGTAATCAGGAGGGACATGAGCAAGAAATGCTACAATCATCATCTACAATCATCATGACCCAAAAACATATTATATAGACATCAAATACAATTCAGGTCAAACAAACACAAGTAATAGAGAATGCGGGAAAGTAAAAGACCCTAAAACTGAAATAAAGTCCTTCCACCAGGGACCAAGGGTGTGGGTCCACGGAAAGAATGGCCCTATAGGGCCATTTCATCCCAGTCAGTTTAGAACTGGCTGGGATTTCAATTGCATATGCCTCGATGAGGCATAACAATCGATCCACGGAGCGCCGAAAGCTCCGTCCTCCGAAATGGTAAGGAAAAATAGTCCGCACTCCTTTCCCTAATTACCCTCCCTTCGCCCCACCCTGGAGAGGTTACTCACCTTTCCCTGTGGTCCTGCGGTAGTGGTGGCAGTGGGATAGTGGTGGAAATGGTGTTTCTGAATAAGAACGGGTGAGTATGCCGATTGGCATACTCACCCATTCTGCAAAAAAAATTCGAAACTGTACGGTATTCGAAATAGTGACATCCGAAAAGGAACTTTCGGCTGTCCCTATTTCAGAAATTTAACTATCTAACCAGGGACTGCAACTGATAAAATATTATAAAATATATATATAATAATTATTATTGCATCAACAAAGCTCTAGATCCTAACATAAGCGTACAGGAATATTAACCTGAATTTTTAAGTAGCCTCTGGCTTATTCAAACCCTTAGTTGCCCTAACTATTCCAAGAGGAATTTAAAATACTTGTAATGTGTAAAAATTCATTTCTTAGCTTCACTTTTTCTTAAATAATAAAAGTTTTATGTGGTTATATGGGCACCCGAGCACTAAGCCAGGGACTGGATTAAAGCTTTTTTTTTTTGTTTTACCTGTGGCAACAGAAGGGAGTGGGTAAGGCCCCAGCACTAAGTTTCCTACTATGAACAGGTGTGATGGATTGTGCTCTCAACTTTAAGATGGGTGCTTTTACTAGGCTCTATTCACAATCTTTTGGAGAGGAAGTTGGAGGCACCTGAAGCACTAGAAAGGAAGCATATTGACTAACTGTACCCATAAGGCTTCAAGAAAAAAAATTGATTTATTTTTACTAACAGTGCAGACATGAGAATTGCCCATAGGACCAAATGGGGCTATGCAAGTCTATTAGTCAAAGGAGTATCTACCCCATGGCAAGAATGGCACTTGCCAGGGTTTATGGCCAAGGAGATGCACCATCCAATGGAGCCACCTGTGGCCAGTGGGTAATCCAGAAGCATAACTAAGTTGAGACTGAACTTACTCTGGGGTGGTGCTGATGCAGTGAGGATATACTGTTTGTACTGTATCTCTTTTACAAAGCCTGGCCTAGAGAGATATGGTCAGCGATCTCTCCCCTTTTGTAAATACCGCATTGTGCTATGTAACTGGCTGCAGAGTGAGCTGCTGGGATAGGAGATAATTGACTATTACACAGATGTTTATTAAGTGTTTACTGGGGAAGGGTAGGTTAGTTTAGCGTGAACTATAGAAGCTGTTTACAAAGCCTTTACTGTGTGATGGATGGGGAGGTTACATTAGTGAAAACTGGGACACGGTTTTAAATTATACTCAACTGGGGGGGAAGGGGGGTTAACTTAATATTACCAGGAGGAGGACAGGAATTAACAATGGAATTGGCAATGAGGGTACAATAATGATGACATGTAACAGTATTCAATAAATGTGCAGCTTTCTATATTGAAATTAGATGGTATATGTGCAACAGCCTCTCTTAAAAAAATGATACAGTATTTATAAAAATATATATATCTTCCTACACAACATCCTACACATGTCCTCATGAAACTTCTGGAAATATTTCTCTAAATTGCTCATTAACAATCAGACCTTGACATTTTATGGTGTTTATATTGCAACAGGGAAAAAGATTACTAGTGTAAAGATAAGCAATCTGCTTTGGACCTGTCTTTAAGAAGGTTACATCTTGCTTTATTGTTATGGAAATGTCCTGCTACATTGTATGAAAGCACATAATATATATTACATTGTATATGATAAACTGTATAAAAATATTAGGTCTTTTCTTATAGGTTGCCAGGGTGTTTGGCACCCCCCCTGCACACTAATTTTGCACCCTTTTGTTTTACAATTTAACCTTTAAAACCACTAAACGTCATACATTGCATCATCCAAAAAGCCTCATAAAATTAAAAACACATTTTTATAACCACAATAAAAGAAAGCATATCCTAGTCAAAACTTTACAACACAGATAGTGTCCTATCATCGCTATAGAATTGCATTCATACAACTGCATTCAAGTGGTGACTGCTATGCAGTACTTAGTACATCTTAGTCACCGCCAAACAATACAAACTGCATCCTGGTCACCACTATAAAATACAGCCTGCATCCTAGTCAGAGCCGGGGCTAGGGTGTTCGGCGCCTCCCTGCAAACTTTAAATTTGCGCCTACCTGTTAAACAATTTGTCATTACAGTTACTAGAGTATAGTATATATGTAAACATCATAAAACACAATCTTGTAAACACAATAAAAGAAAGCAAATCATAGCAACTACTATTCAAATCCCATTTCATCCTAAAAACTGCAATACAATACAGACTATATATCTTAGGGACGCATACCTTACCGACATCCTAGTGACCGCCTTTCACTGGTCATTTCTGGTGGTGTGGCCACGCTGTCACTCAGTCTCCTCTTCTAACTGCCCTGAAGCCTTGCATTATTTAAAACAAATGAAAAGCAAACATATGTAATGTGTCATTAGTTGTGTTTTAATGCCGTAAGAACAAAATAATGTAAAAAAAATGATATGTAAATTCAAAGATACATCACACACATAATCATCTTATGAAATCACACATATACTAATAACACCCATGGGCATCCTATGACATCACACACAGGATGATTCCACCCATGGGTGACTTATAATATTACACACATTATAATCTCAACGATGACCAGCCTATGGCATTACATACATGAGCACAATAACCCACTCCCTCTGGGCTGCCATCAGGGGGGATATCCAGGACTATTGTCCAAGGCCAGGAGCTGATGGGGCCTGTCGAGTAGCGGGCCAATGCGCAGGGCACAACTTCCCGATGCACCGGCCCACTATTAAAGTAGGTCCACAGCACCCCGCCCCTATTTGACATCACCAAGAGGCAAGGCCCCAAGGCTGTGTCCTGGGCCTCTCATTTTCTGACAGTGGCCCTGCACTCCCCTATGGCACTCTCATGGCCTTGGCAGTAAGGATCATGGTGTCCTTCCTTGTAGATGCTTAACATCTTCTGTAGGGCCCCACTCTCGCTGTGAGCAAAAACAATAAATTCTGTCAACACTTTTTTAACACAACACAACATTTACTATGATGCTCTGCGGTGCAGCGTCTAGCCAGGCTTTCCAGCCAGCGTTTTACTGACTCCTGCAAGCAGCACAGATGAGGTGGGGTAGGGGATCAGTGCTGGGCTTTAAAGGCTGTTTGCTGCTGCTACTCTACTGAAAGGCAGTGGTGTATGTAGCAGCACTGGAGCACTACATGTGCAAACTAGAGCCAGTAGGGAAGTAAGCAGGTAGGGTTCTGGACGCTTGAGTTATCCAAAGCCCGCACGCCAGAAGGGAGTGACAGAGGAGTTCTGGCTCAGGTCCATTTAGTATAAGATGCCTTATTAAAGAGTGATTGCATTTCATCATGGATACAATTACATTTTAATAAGGCATCTTATTGCCAATGTTTATTGTTAACCCCTGGTATATTTGAAAGCTATCCCCCATTTCCCTTCTCTGTATTCCAGGCGAGGCCGTACCAATGACCTATAAAGGGACATTAGGACTTCTTTCTTTCTGCTACTGATTCCACTCCTGTGATACCAAGCATTTGCTTGGCCTCTCTCAGCACCAGGTTAAATTCTTAGAGTAATTCCCAAGGGACTTCCACTATCTCCTCTAGATAACTCAGCCGCTTGGGTCATTATAATTGATGAGCTGAGAGGAATAGCGACGTGACAACATTCTGTTTTAGTGAACCTGCTGAGGTGTGTGTCCAGACATAGACCAGTCATGTGTCCAGGCATTTCCTCTTGTACATAGCTGAAAGGTGACAGTGTAGGTGTAAAACCTGACTCCAGATGGAACATAATATGATGTCACTTCCTGTTTCAGTGTGTCACATGCTCTGTGTAACGTATAGTCATGCAGAACAGTGGTGAACATGTTATAAACACTTTGGCGCAAGTTGACATTATTGCCCAGTATTCTGATAGCAGCTGGCATCTCCTTAGCGTCCCCCCTCCTCTATTTTAAATGACTGTGAGCATCGGTGGCAAGGGGTTATGGCACTTGTTCTTAGCTGATCTGCATAGTAAAGCAGTAATGAATAAATATCTCTTGATTCAGACAGAGCGAAAGTGGACCTGATCCTAAATTACACAAAACAACATATTTGCACATTCCAATGGCGTAACTATTCTGCGTATGCGAGCACATGGTGCTTACACATCAGAACGCAATATAGCCCGTATGCAGAGTGCCGGACGTATAACGTATACGTCCGTTGTTTAGCAATTTTTACTACTGCGCATGCATAGTAATTTTTTTTAACATAATCTACGTATCTTTTTCTTACGTAGATTGCGTAAATGCGGTCTGAAAGAAATTCCCCTAATTCTTGCCTTAACCCTCCCCTCTCACTACCCTAACTCTAACCCTCCTTCCTGGTAGTCTGACCCTAACTTTCCCTTACTTGCAGCCTAACCCTACCCCACCATCTCCCGCTGCCTGACCCTAACCCTCCCTCCCCTGCAGCCTGACCCTAACCCCCTCTCTCCTGCAGCCTGACCCTAACCCTCCCTCCCCTACAGCCTGACCCTACCCCGCACAGAGAAGTTACTCACCGTAGATAGCGGCGGTGGTGGAGGTATATCGTTGGCAGTGGGATTTCCGAATGAAAATGGGTGGGTATGCCAAACGGCATACTCACCCATTCTAAAAAAAAAAAAATAGAAACTCTACATTATTTGAAATAGGGACATCCGAAAAGGAACTTTTCCCAATTTCGCAAAGTAGAGTTTGTAAGCGGGGACTGACAACGCTGCCTAACCCAGTCCACACTGTACAATTTAAATGCCTCCCGCCTCCTACAGTGCGTGTTTGTGTGTCGTAGGGATGACCCGCCCCTTCGTACATAGTTACGTGGAAGGTATGTACGATCAGAGTTACGACGCCCAACATCCGCCATGCGCAGTGCAAACAAACAGTCGAAATTACGCATGCAGCAAGCGTAAAAACGCTCTCGTACTTACAGGATCTGGCCCATAGTGCAGATTGCATAGTGATATATGAACTCCTTCAATTAAAGACAAAATACGTTTATTTAGCCAGAAGGGTCCAATATATATTGAAGACAAAGGAAATATTTTAGAATTATTGGACTGTTCATGTCGACCTATTTTCTTTATAGTCTTGTTGTGAGGTTTATTTTTGCTAAAATGATCAAGCACATGAAATACAATGAAGCCTATTCATATTGTTATGTTTCAAAAGAGATAGGGGTTAGGGACTAATGATAGACAAACATATTTTAAACATCAGTTCTTAAGTAAAAAAAACATGTGGTTTTCA
>WWET01002591.1:0-23657 GCA_011038615.1 Limnodynastes dumerilii | reverse complement strand
GGAAGCAATTTAGATGTCCTGGCCATTTAATACCATTTTGGGAAACCATAAATGTGTTATCTGTTTCCCATTAATATTCAAATAGTGGAGCACTCTAATGTTTTCAGACACACCATGAGATTTGGGCAAAGCACAGCAAATTATATTTCTCAATAAAAAGCATAACATGAAATCCCATAAAATACTGTAACACATACTTAAACCATAATGTAGTATTATAGAGCGTTTGCTGCTAAGTGGTGGTCAGTTTTGTCAACATTACAAAGAAAAAAATGATAACTGAAGTCCCCTAAGCATTAAATACTTATTAAGCCAACAAAAAAAATTCACCAAAGCAACACAGAATTTTTCAAACACTGACAAAATGGAAAATACATAGTATTTTGCGTAATCTTCTTAGTTGGTGGAATGCAAGCTAATGTATTGTCTTCCGACTTCTAAAGCATATCTATAATACAACTTAATGTAGACAACATACAAAAATCTGTTTCCTAGCAAATATCTGAAATATCTTCAATTCTGACAAGTTTGTGAAATGTTTGAATAAACATATTTTGTTAATCTTACTAGAATCCCGTCATGAAATGTAAGTAATCCGTTCTGGATCAATGCTTGTTTAGTAAATGTTATGATATTTTGAGAAGGGACAACACAGAGTAGACAGGAGATGTCAATGTCTAGGGTGTCGTTATGCTAATAATCTAGTACACCCTAACTACAATTAAGGCATTATTATTGGCAGTATTTGAGCACATTTGCTTGTTACACTAGTCTTGTTACCTGTGCATTGAAGATATTTAATAATCTTATAGAACTGAAAATGGCAGCAGTATAGTCAACGTTTCTGAAATGTTGGTAACATTACATCACTTTTGCATTTAATTTACAAAAACACATACTCACAAAGCATACTGAAGATATAAACTATGGGTCTCATTTAGAGTAGAAAGTATGCCAGTTCGTATATAATCCTTGATTTATTTGGGTCTACCTCTGTTTGGAAGTAAATCAAGGATTATATAGGAACTGTGATTATTGAGGACAATTATGCTGAACTCTAAAAACATTCTCAGTGCTGTCTAAAAGGTGATACATTGTAATATTGTTGTATTTTTTGTACCTACTGGTTTGTAGACTACTTAAAACGTTTTTGGGGGTAGTGGTTTAACCCCTATTGCCTGACTGCTGCAGAGAGGAGAGGGAGCGTCGTAATAAGGGGGTGTTGTACCTTTTTGTATGCCAGTTCTTGTAGCACATTTGGCCTAATGTTATGGCAATGTTAATTGTCAGTTGACTACTGGTCATCTTGCTAACCATAATAAAAGTGTAGGATCTGTGATTTAAATATTGATTTTTGGACTTTATTTTTACATTAATAAACACCTTTTCCATATTATAACTCTAAAGAAACAAAGTATGCAGATTTTACAAGTTTTTAATTGACATAACTTATTACACCAAAAGATGTTAAAATTGTATAAAATAATTAAACTATAAACTATAGTTTTATATATATTTGTTTATCTAATATTTGCTGTGCCTGTTTGTCTAAATACTTTCACAATCTAGACCTATGGAAGCATAAAATAGAAACATAGGAAATAAAATACCTCAGCACACTGCAATTAAGCAGTTGCTAACCTGTCATTCTATATGAAAACTAATGAAACCTTTTGCTTTCAAGACATTTGTGCAATAGGTGTTCCTATCATATGTTTTTAAATTGAAGGCTAAACCAATTAGAGGCACCTATTAAAACCTTCAAAATAGCTTCTGTGGATCAAAACTTCCTGGTAGTAGATGGTAAAGACATATCTTCTAATAGAGAAGATACCAGTATGGAAGCTCGCACAGAGTGTTGGTCCACAGAAGCACTTTTTGAAGCTTTAAGGACTGCCTTTAGGTGAGAAAGCTGCAAGTAATAAGTGCATCCGATGAAATTATATAATGCAGTATAAGGGTTTTAAAACTGTGCTGTTAAAATTGCATGCTTAAAATATATTGCAAGCACCGTGAGAACACAAAAAATGTTCTCTGTAATTTGTTTTAGCAGCATTACACATGTAGAGGAAAGTTTCAACATATGGATAATGTTAAGAAAACATTACATTTTTATTATAAGATAAATGAACTTACAAATAAATACAGTATATAATGGTATAATTTAGATTTTAATATACATTTAGTATACTTCATTTGAGTTCTTTTTATGAATGATTAATTTGTGAATACTAAAAATATTTCAGGCTTCACTATATTATTCACTATAGTTTTAATAGTTTTAGGTTAAGGCAAAGATTATTAGGAAAATAATGAGTGATTCAAAATATCTAAGTACAAGTCACATGAGTGTGGGTCCCTGTTGAGAAAGGCCCTCATCGAGGCATAAGCAATTGATATCCCAGCCAGTTTGAAACTGGCTGGAATATCAATTGCTTATGCCTCGATAAGGCATAGAAATCTATCCCCAGAGCACCGAACACAATGCCTTGAAAGGAAAGTAAGTATTCTATCCCCAATCCACTCCCTAACCCTAACCCTAAACTTAACCCTAAGTCTCCCCCCCCGCAACCTAATCTCTCCCCCGCAACATAACCCTAAGTCTCCCCCTCCTCCCCCCACAGCCTAACCCTAAGTCCCCAGAAAGGGTTACCCACCTCTCCAGTGGTCCAGGAGCGGTGCTTCCAAAAATGAATAGGTAATTATGCGAATCGCATAAAACAGCTGTCATTCGTAATTCGAATGACAGCCATCGGTGCGGGAACTCGCAATGATGTCACATATTGGTAACTTTTTCTCGTGTGAGAAAGTAGTGAAGATAAATTATGATCTATGTTAAGAAATGCTTCCACTAAATCCAGATATATCCAGTTTTTATGAATTTATCTTGGAAGTCATACAGTTCATACTGGAAAATAACTATTTCTGTTTTTATGAGTCCTTCTTACTACAACTAAGGTACAGTGATGGGGCCATATTTGCCCCCAGTTACACAAATCAGTTTATGGCATATTGAGAAGACCAAAAAGCATGGCAAGAACATCAATTGGAGGTGAATTTGGCTAAAATATATTGATCATATCCTATGCATATCTGGATCAAGGTAGTTGCAACAAAGATTCTGTGAAATATCTCTCTCTCTCTCTCTCTCTCTCTCTCTCTCTCTCTCTCTATATATATATATATATATATATATAGTTCAAGGAAGGTGTGCGCACTCTCTTCAATCCAATGTGTCACACGAGGTTCTTGTTTAAATCACATCTTCAGATGTGGACTTCGTTCAAACAAGTGATTTTTGGGAAATGTAAAGGATCCAAACTACAAAGAAATTGTCAGGGAAATGCTTAATCGTTACAGAAACCTTGGCTGCAATATGAGTTTAAAGGTAATTTTTTTCCCATATTGAGCATTTCCCGAATAATCTCGGAGACTACAGTGAAGAACAAGGTGAATGGTTCCACCAAGACGTTAAAGGTGTAGAAAGAAGATACCTGGGTCATTGGGACATCAGCATGATTTTTATATACTATTTCTTGATGTAAACAGGAGTATAATTAAGAATATAAAAGTATTATTAAAAAAACTTTCAATTATTTAAATTTATCTAAATGCAACCCCAAACACATGCACTATTATATTAATCCTCCCTTTCCTCCCGCTCCCTCTATTCACACACAATCCACACTTTATTAACCCTTACCCTACACACACTTTATTAATCTCCGAAATTTGTATTTTTCTCCGAAATTTGTATCTTCTCTACTGACTGTTCTACTAAACATAATGGCAACTGGAAAAAAACATTAAAAAACTGGCTCCAGCAGCATGATGACATGACGTCGCAAGCTGTGCACATCACAGAGCACAGCTAATCAGGGCCCCGTGATAAAACCCTGAGCATAACAAAAAACGTAAAAGGGCTACCGCTGGATGTCAGTGATTGACATTCTCCTCCTAAGCACACTATTACAGTCACGTACGTGATATGCTGTGCTTAAGAGGAGGATATCAATAACATCTATCCTCCTTCTCTGCAGCGGAAAATGTAAAGTTTGTGGGGATCTGGGGTGACTGCCTTGATCGCACTGTGGTTAAGCCAGCCCTGTATCAGGTATCAAAGTTGTGAGTACCTGGTATAGCCCAACTATAGCCTAACTATAGACTATACTGTTGGCTTATATTTAAGGTCATACATACACTCAACATTCAACGTGTTGTTGAGTCCATGAGAAAATTTGTGATATAAGCAGTATCCCATTTATTCAGAACACTGCATGTTTATTTTCTGTTTGATATTGGCAGAGATTTGCAAATGTTTAAGAACATTATTGTTTATGTACTAGTGAATAGTTACCATATGTTTTGAGCCACTATATTCTGGTGACATCGCTCAAACTAGTATTAAAATCCCTCACAAGCTGTGAAACTTGGATGTTAGCCCCTGAAATTAGACATCAGTTACTCTCAGTGCTCAAAGCCAGAGAAACCCTTTTTGTTTATATTTGTCTTGTTTGGAACCAGAAGTGCATTTTCTCTGTGTTAGTGGGTATCAGATTTAAGCTGTAGGGAGAACAGCACTAAATATACCCCTATTTATCTATTTGTAATTAGATTTCACTGGCTGTCCTGCAATCATGGAAAATTGGGGAATGAATATTTATGAAAAATTTTTATAATGTAAAAAAAAATTAATATTAAATTAGGTTGTGTTTATATTGTACCTCCAACCTGTACAGTCTTTCATTTCAAGTGTTGTGTGTAGATTTTAAATGATTAAAATGAAATTATGAAATTGACCTTAAAAGTCATTCTTGCTTCTTTTCTAAAACGGTCCAGAAAAACAAAAATGTATATTTAAAAAATGTATTATTTTATTTTAAACATTTTTTTTTTTCAAATTAAATCAGACTTATGGTCATTCACAATGATTTGGCAAATATGTAATCAAGTAAAAAAAATAAAACAACATAAGTAAACTGTATTTTCAGTTTTCACTAATAATTTTAAAGGGAACCATACAACTAATAAAACTCCAATAGAAAATAATTTTACATACATGATGCTTGACTGTAATGTATTTTTGTAATTCCAACAGGACATGTCATGCTTGAAAATCAACCACTCTATGTGACAGTCTAGGAAGTCATCCACAGCTTCTTGCACCAGAGCGAGCTGGTGCCCTAAGTCCTGGATCTCATGCCACAAACATTATTAACATAATAGTTCTCACATAATTTCTGTGTAGTCTTTTTTTATTTACTTGGCTGTTAGACATTGGCCTGGTGTATTCAGGTTAGCACTTAATTTTATATAGCCAGGGATGACATTTAGATTAAAAAAAAAGGTTAACCTACATTTAAATATGTATTTCCGCTACATAACTTTAAGTGCAAAATATTCATAGCATAATATTTAAGATATGTAATGTCAATTCTTTAGATTTGAACACAATGCAAACAGGGAAAACATATAACATGAAGCAATAGAGAGTACTATGGGTGAGACTTGGATAAGCGGTATAATATCCCTAGACTCCACCCAAGTGAATCTTAAATCAATAAAACAATAAACAGTATGGGAAACTATACACAGCACTATACCAATATAATGGATAAAAGCAATATATATGAAAAAAGGGATAAAATAGATTATAAAGTCACTATACCAAAATTAGGAAAAAACTTCACTGATTATAAAAGAAAAATATATTGCATTTGGTGGTTCTTTAAATCTTACATGTTCTGAACATTCCAATCTTTCTCCAATATTTCTCCATTAGTGGTCCATGTATCATGTGAAAAAGGGAGAGAAACAAAAGTAATGGTACAATATGACCTCTGCACAATTTAAAACCTTACATTTCTATTGATACAAGGCCAAACGGCCTGATCCTTAACTACGGCCACCAGGGGAATTACATCCTGCTTGGGCGTAATTCCCCTGTTTTATTAATAGAATACCTGATCCTCAACTACGGCTGCCAGGGGAATTACATCCTGTTGCGCACAACCTTCATACGGCAGCGTAAGGGTTGGCGGCCGTAACTATAGTTTAGGCTTCCCCCCTTTACGCATACCGTATCTCCGCCATAAAGGCAGAGATAGGCATGCAAATTAGGGAACGGGGCGGGGGAAGCCCATTATGATCAGCTATGCAGGTGTAAGGCTGCATAGCTGATCGTAAACGTTAGGGTAGGATTCTGGACGTGTAAGTGTCCAGATTTACGCCCGCCAGCGGGGAGTGCACATGGCGTACACTACCCGCTCCGATGCTGGCCATACTGACCACGGACTGCCATAAGGCACCCGTAGGTCTGGATAAGGCCCAACGACCCTTAGGTAAATTATTATATTTTTATACAACACTGAAAATAATGTGACCCCCCCCACCCCAATTACTCAGATGCTTTACACTTGCACTTCCAAAAATAATCATTTGAGTCAGGCAATTTCAGGTATCAATACAAACAACTACATTTTAAATCTTTTCATTAAAGAAAAATATAAAAAAATATAAAAGATCGCATAAATCCACTTTAAAAAGCCTAAAATGTTGAAATGACGTACAAAACGTCCATTATAAAAAAATAACTGCTCCATTTTAAACAATGTTCAATATGATAAAAACACAAACAAACCAAAGTCTCTTTGTAAATGAGTATCAGTCTAGGAGGTTTCCAACCTAATTCTTATGAATGTAACTTTAGTGGGTGCTGAATATACAGCTAGTGTTGAAGTCTGTCTTTCAAATGGCTTCAGCTGTGAAGTGTTTCTCAAGGCATGTGCCTTAGCTGCTGTTGGAATTTTAATGGCAGCAAATTAACTGTCGGCATAGGAAGCATCAAAATGGCAAGCTGCATCTATGGATACTAAGCACCCACACTAATTGTACATCCGTGTGCAAGATTCAGACCGTCTGAGTGTAACTGACGTCATCACTTATATAAAAGGCTGCCCCCTAGTGACCGTATGGTCATTAGGAGCAGCACAGGAGAAGAGGAGAAGCCTGTCCCCGCCGTGTCAAGCACCGAAGAGCCAGAGGACCGGACCAGAACAATGGGGAAGAGACTACAATCAACCGGGCGTCTCCAATCAACTGAAAAAGATTCTACACAGCAAGCAAGTCTGCCCAAGGAAGATGACAGCAAATGGTGAGTGACAAAAACTTTTCTTCTATTATGACATCACACACTGCATTCATACACAGTAGTATAGGACACGATGGCCAACAGAGGTAAGTGCAAACATTAGGGGACATTATTAGTGAGGGAAAAAGTTTTTTTAAATCTTTTATTAATGGGTTAATGTATGTTTTGTGCAGATGGGTTTTTTTTCTGTTACACGCTCAACACACACAGCGCAGCATGGTTAGAAGCCTTACCATGCTCATGCTGATATTACTACAAGGTTAAGCAATGCTTAGCCTTGTAGTTCTATCAGCAGAGCATGGCTAAGGCTTTCAACCATGTTGCAATAGGTTTTTTTTTTTTAAACTCCCGTTTTAAAAGGACAAATCGCGGTGCTTCTCTATAGAAAAGCACCGCGATTTACCCCTTGCAAAAGCGCCACATCTCGCAGGAGTTTAAAAAATTTGCAGGCAATTCGCAGCTTAGTGAATTCAGGGATTTCACGCTGCAAATTGCCTGAAAATCGCAGTGAATTGCCGCAAATTGAAATTTGGGCCAAAATTCGCCTTTTGTAAATATACCCCTTAGACACATATGTCTGGATCTTAAGGCAGTATGAACGCTTATAGCTCCACTGTTTACAAATGGATATCTGCATCAGGAGCAAAACTACCATTGGTGCAACAGGTGCAATGGCATCAGGGCCCATGCTGTTACAAGGGCCCACGGTCTTCATTGCCACACTGCCGAAGCTCCACAACAATTTACCAGGTAACCCACGGTGTTAAATCATCAGGGCCAAAGCATATTTTTGCACCTGGGCCCACAACTCGCTAGTTCCGCCTCTGATCTGCATGCAGCCCAAACAAAAGTCTGGTTCCAGTCTATTAATTAATCACAATCATCATCCGTGTTATTACTTATGTGTAATTTCTCTGTTATCCAAGGTCATTTTTAAACTCATTTGTTTGGTCAGTAGAGTTAAATAATCTGAAACAGGAATATTTTTAATTCATTATAGTTTTGTGCAATTTTGACTTTGATTTTGACTTTTAACAATGATGTCATTAATTCCAAACTAAGCTCATTTGTCATTATGTCTTTGTTTTTTCTGGATGTCAGACAAAATCATATTTTTAAACATCTATAAAAATACGGCTTTCAAAGGGAATATACAAGTCAGCCCGCTTGCTACACATGTCGAGAAATTTCTGTTACTGAAGTTCATTATTTTTCTTCTTTTTTTTAACAATACAGTGATTACTAAAAGGAACATTTGCACACATCAAGGGGTCTGTATTATTCCAAATCTTGATCTAACTGCAGTCACTAAAATGTTTTCATATGGGTGGGAAGGTTAAGAACTACTTCAGGGTTATTTAAAGCCTGTTTTCGCTGGAGATAAGAAACAAAACAACGGAAGTCATTTTCTCACCAAGAACTGCAAAAATCTGAAAGAGTAAATTTGTTTTAATAATTTATTTTTGGTATTTGAAGCATATTTAATAAACGTAATGTTAATTGTTTAATATTATGGGAAATATAGTCATATCTTTTTAGATATGTGGGCATTTTTAGATTTGTTCATGGTTAACATTTTAGCCATTACTTTAGATAAATCCTTGCAGCATTGCCTTTAGATGTTATATAGTCTTTAATATGCTTAACAGTGTTTAGCCTATAGGCACCGTCAAATCTAACTATATAAAACAGGAGATGAGAATCATGAAATTTTGTAAAGGATTTCATCTCACAATGGGGATCCTCACATGAAACTGTGTAGATTGCCTGTCCCCAAACGTCTTTGTTGAAGACGGAAAATGCCCTCAAAAGATCACTGTCGACCCAAGGACGAGGAAGAGTTAGGAAATTCTAGACTTACTTAAGCCAGGATACAAGAGAAAGTAATTATCACGAACCGCGGCAGACGCCGCACTTACCTGCTTCCTGGTTCCCTGACGGCGTCCCTCTCCCGGCGCGCAGCTGCTGCAGCTCGTCGGAGACTGTCACTGAAGCAGTGACAGCCTCTGCTCAGTACTCACCAGTCTTGCCACGGCGTCCTCCGCATGGATTCTGGCGGCAAACGCGATGGTACTCTGATCCATGGGCGCGGCCATCTTGGATGAGTCACATGTCCGCGCTGCTCCAATAGATTCAGTGCTCTCCGGTCCTCCAGCCAATCAGTGCGCAGGGCGCACTATTTAAACTCTGTGCACTGTTCCATCGTTGCCAGAACAATCAGGTCTCCCATGTGCCTGGTACTCCTTGGTCTTTCCTGACGTCCTGCTCCGGCCTGCTTGGTCCAGCTCCTGTTCCTGCCTTGGTCCAGCTCCTGTTCCTGCCTTGGTCCAGCTCCTGTTCCTGCCTTGGTCCAGCTCCTGTTCCTGCCTTGGTCCAGCTCCTGTTCCTGCCTTGGTCCAGCTCCTGTTCCTGCCTTGGTCCAGCTCCTGTTCCTGCCTTGGTCCAGCTCCTGTTCCTGCCTTGGTCCAGCTCCTGTTCCTGCCTTGGTCCAGCTCCTGTTCCTGCCTTGGTCCAGCTCCTGTTCCTGCCTTGGTCCAGCTCCTGTTCCTGCCTTGGTCCAGCTCCTGTTCCTGCCTTGGTCCAGCTCCTGTTCCTGCCTTGGTCCAGCTCCTGTTCCTGCCTTGGTCCAGCTCCTGTTCCTGCCTTGGTCCAGCTCCTGTTCCTGCCTTGGTCCAGCTCCTGTTCCTGCCTTGGTCCAGCTCCTGTTCCTGCCTTGGTCCAGCTCCTGTTCCTGCCTTGGTCCAGCTCCTGTTCCTGCCTTGGTCCAGCTCCTGTTCCTGCCTTGGTCCAGCTCCTGTTCCTGCCTTGGTCCAGCTCCTGTTCCTGCCTTGGTCCAGCTCCTGTTCCTGCCTTGGTCCAGTCCTGCTCCTGCCTGCTTGGTCCAGCTCCTGTTCCTGCCTTGGTCCAGTCCTGCTCCTGCCTGCTTGGTCCAGCTCCTGTTCCTGCCTTGGTCCAGTCCTGCTCCTGCCTGCTTGGTCCAGCTCCTGTTCCTGCCTTGGTCCAGTCCTGCTTCCTGCCTTGGTCCAGCTCCTGTTCCTGCCTTGGTCCAGCTCCTGTTCCTGCCTTGGTCCAGCTCCTGTTCCTGCCTTGGTCCAGCTCCTGTTCCTGCCTTGGTCCAGCTCCTGTTCCTGCCTTGGTCCAGCTCCTGTTCCTGCCTTGGTCCAGCTCCTGTTCCTGCCTTGGTCCAGCTCCTGTTCCTGCCTTGGTCCAGCTCCTGTTCCTGCCTTGGTCCAGCTCCTGTTCCTGCCTTGGTCCAGCTCCTGTTCCTGCCTTGGTCCAGCTCCTGTTCCTGCCTTGGTCCAGCTCCTGTTCCTGCCTTGGTCCAGCTCCTGTTCCTGCCTTGGTCCAGCTCCTGTTCCTGCCTTGGTCCAGCTCCTGTTCCTGCCTTGGTCCAGCTCCTGTTCCTGCCTTGGTCCAGCTCCTGTTCCTGCCTTGGTCCAGCTCCTGTTCCTGCCTTGGTCCAGCTCCTGTTCCTGCCTTGGTCCAGCTCCTGTTCCTGCCTTGGTCCAGCTCCTGTTCCTGCCTTGGTCCAGCTCCTGTTCCTGCCTTGGTCCAGCTCCTGTTCCTGCCTTGGTCCAGCTCCTGTTCCTGCCTTGGTCCAGCTCCTGTTCCTGCCTTGGTCCAGCTCCTGTTCCTGCCTTGGTCCAGCTCCTGTTCCTGCCTTGGTCCAGCTCCTGTTCCTGCCTTGGTCCAGCTCCTGTTCCTGCCTTGGTCCAGCTCCTGTTCCTGCCTTGGTCCAGCTCCTGTTCCTGCCTTGGTCCAGCTCCTGTTCCTGCCTTGGTCCAGCTCCTGTTCCTGCCTTGGTCCAGCTCCTGTTCCTGCCTTGGTCCAGCTCCTGTTCCTGCCTTGGTCCAGCTCCTGTTCCTGCCTTGGTCCAGCTCCTGTTCCTGCCTTGGTCCAGCTCCTGTTCCTGCCTTGGTCCAGCTCCTGTTCCTGCCTTGGTCCAGCTCCTGTTCCTGCCTTGGTCCAGCTCCTGTTCCTGCCTTGGTCCAGCTCCTGTTCCTGCCTTGGTCCAGCTCCTGTTCCTGCCTTGGTCCAGCTCCTGTTCCTGCCTTGGTCCAGCTCCTGTTCCTGCCTTGGTCCAGCTCCTGTTCCTGCCTTGGTCCAGCTCCTGTTCCTGCCTTGGTCCAGCTCCTGTTCCTGCCTTGGTCCAGCTCCTGTTCCTGCCTTGGTCCAGCTCCTGTTCCTGCCTTGGTCCAGCTCCTGTTCCTGCCTTGGTCCAGCTCCTGTTCCTGCCTTGGTCCAGCTCCTGTTCCTGCCTTGGTCCAGCTCCTGTTCCTGCCTTGGTCCAGCTCCTGTTCCTGCCTTGGTCCAGCTCCTGTTCCTGCCTTGGTCCAGCTCCTGTTCCTGCCTTGGTCCAGCTCCTGTTCCTGCCTTGGTCCAGCTCCTGTTCCTGCCTTGGTCCAGCTCCTGTTCCTGCCTTGGTCCAGCTCCTGTTCCTGCCTTGGTCCAGCTCCTGTTCCTGCCTTGGTCCAGCTCCTGTTCCTGCCTTGGTCCAGCTCCTGTTCCTGCCTTGGTCCAGCTCCTGTTCCTGCCTTGGTCCAGCTCCTGTTCCTGCCTTGGTCCAGCTCCTGTTCCTGCCTTGGTCCAGCTCCTGTTCCTGCCTTGGTCCAGCTCCTGTTCCTGCCTTGGTCCAGCTCCTGTTCCTGCCTTGGTCCAGCTCCTGTTCCTGCCTTGGTCCAGCTCCTGTTCCTGCCTTGGTCCAGCTCCTGTTCCTGCCTTGGTCCAGCTCCTGTTCCTGCCTTGGTCCAGCTCCTGTTCCTGCCTTGGTCCAGCTCCTGTTCCTGCCTTGGTCCAGCTCCTGTTCCTGCCTTGGTCCAGCTCCTGTTCCTGCCTTGGTCCAGCTCCTGTTCCTGCCTTGGTCCAGCTCCTGTTCCTGCCTTGGTCCAGCTCCTGTTCCTGCCTTGGTCCAGCTCCTGTTCCTGCCTTGGTCCAGCTCCTGTTCCTGCCTTGGTCCAGCTCCTGTTCCTGCCTTGGTCCAGCTCCTGTTCCTGCCTTGGTCCAGCTCCTGTTCCTGCCTTGGTCCAGCTCCTGTTCCTGCCTTGGTCCAGCTCCTGTTCCTGCCTTGGTCCAGCTCCTGTTCCTGCCTTGGTCCAGCTCCTGTTCCTGCCTTGGTCCAGCTCCTGTTCCTGCCTTGGTCCAGCTCCTGTTCCTGCCTTGGTCCAGCTCCTGTTCCTGCCTTGGTCCAGCTCCTGTTCCTGCCTTGGTCCAGCTCCTGTTCCTGCCTTGGTCCAGCTCCTGTTCCTGCCTTGGTCCAGCTCCTGTTCCTGCCTTGGTCCAGCTCCTGTTCCTGCCTTGGTCCAGCTCCTGTTCCTGCCTTGGTCCAGCTCCTGTTCCTGCCTTGGTCCAGCTCCTGTTCCTGCCTTGGTCCAGCTCCTGTTCCTGCCTTGGTCCAGCTCCTGTTCCTGCCTTGGTCCAGCTCCTGTTCCTGCCTTGGTCCAGCTCCTGTTCCTGCCTTGGTCCAGCTCCTGTTCCTGCCTTGGTCCAGCTCCTGTTCCTGCCTTGGTCCAGCTCCTGTTCCTGCCTTGGTCCAGCTCCTGTTCCTGCCTTGGTCCAGCTCCTGTTCCTGCCTTGGTCCAGCTCCTGTTCCTGCCTTGGTCCAGCTCCTGTTCCTGCCTTGGTCCAGCTCCTGTTCCTGCCTTGGTCCAGCTCCTGTTCCTGCCTTGGTCCAGCTCCTGTTCCTGCCTTGGTCCAGCTCCTGTTCCTGCCTTGGTCCAGCTCCTGTTCCTGCCTTGGTCCAGCTCCTGTTCCTGCCTTGGTCCAGCTCCTGTTCCTGCCTTGGTCCAGCTCCTGTTCCTGCCTTGGTCCAGCTCCTGTTCCTGCCTTGGTCCAGCTCCTGTTCCTGCCTTGGTCCAGCTCCTGTTCCTGCCTTGGTCCAGCTCCTGTTCCTGCCTTGGTCCAGCTCCTGTTCCTGCCTTGGTCCAGCTCCTGTTCCTGCCTTGGTCCAGCTCCTGTTCCTGCCTTGGTCCAGCTCCTGTTCCTGCCTTGGTCCAGCTCCTGTTCCTGCCTTGGTCCAGCTCCTGTTCCTGCCTTGGTCCAGCTCCTGTTCCTGCCTTGGTCCAGCTCCTGTTCCTGCCTTGGTCCAGCTCCTGTTCCTGCCTTGGTCCAGCTCCTGTTCCTGCCTTGGTCCAGCTCCTGTTCCTGCCTTGGTCCAGCTCCTGTTCCTGCCTTGGTCCAGCTCCTGTTCCTGCCTTGGTCCAGCTCCTGTTCCTGCCTTGGTCCAGCTCCTGTTCCTGCCTTGGTCCAGCTCCTGTTCCTGCCTTGGTCCAGCTCCTGTTCCTGCCTTGGTCCAGCTCCTGTTCCTGCCTTGGTCCAGCTCCTGTTCCTGCCTTGGTCCAGCTCCTGTTCCTGCCTTGGTCCAGCTCCTGTTCCTGCCTTGGTCCAGCTCCTGTTCCTGCCTTGGTCCAGCTCCTGTTCCTGCCTTGGTCCAGCTCCTGTTCCTGCCTTGGTCCAGCTCCTGTTCCTGCCTTGGTCCAGCTCCTGTTCCTGCCTTGGTCCAGCTCCTGTTCCTGCCTTGGTCCAGCTCCTGTTCCTGCCTTGGTCCAGCTCCTGTTCCTGCCTTGGTCCAGCTCCTGTTCCTGCCTTGGTCCAGCTCCTGTTCCTGCCTTGGTCCAGCTCCTGTTCCTGCCTTGGTCCAGCTCCTGTTCCTGCCTTGGTCCAGCTCCTGTTCCTGCCTTGGTCCAGCTCCTGTTCCTGCCTTGGTCCAGCTCCTGTTCCTGCCTTGGTCCAGCTCCTGTTCCTGCCTTGGTCCAGCTCCTGTTCCTGCCTTGGTCCAGCTCCTGTTCCTGCCTTGGTCCAGCTCCTGTTCCTGCCTTGGTCCAGCTCCTGTTCCTGCCTTGGTCCAGCTCCTGTTCCTGCCTTGGTCCAGCTCCTGTTCCTGCCTTGGTCCAGCTCCTGTTCCTGCCTTGGTCCAGCTCCTGTTCCTGCCTTGGTCCAGCTCCTGTTCCTGCCTTGGTCCAGCTCCTGTTCCTGCCTTGGTCCAGCTCCTGTTCCTGCCTTGGTCCAGCTCCTGTTCCTGCCTTGGTCCAGCTCCTGTTCCTGCCTTGGTCCAGCTCCTGTTCCTGCCTTGGTCCAGCTCCTGTTCCTGCCTTGGTCCAGCTCCTGTTCCTGCCTTGGTCCAGCTCCTGTTCCTGCCTTGGTCCAGCTCCTGTTCCTGCCTTGGTCCAGCTCCTGTTCCTGCCTTGGTCCAGCTCCTGTTCCTGCCTTGGTCCAGCTCCTGTTCCTGCCTTGGTCCAGCTCCTGTTCCTGCCTTGGTCCAGCTCCTGTTCCTGCCTTGGTCCAGCTCCTGTTCCTGCCTTGGTCCAGCTCCTGTTCCTGCCTTGGTCCAGCTCCTGTTCCTGCCTTGGTCCAGCTCCTGTTCCTGCCTTGGTCCAGCTCCTGTTCCTGCCTTGGTCCAGCTCCTGTTCCTGCCTTGGTCCAGCTCCTGTTCCTGCCTTGGTCCAGCTCCTGTTCCTGCCTTGGTCCAGCTCCTGTTCCTGCCTTGGTCCAGCTCCTGTTCCTGCCTTGGTCCAGCTCCTGTTCCTGCCTTGGTCCAGCTCCTGTTCCTGCCTTGGTCCAGCTCCTGTTCCTGCCTTGGTCCAGCTCCTGTTCCTGCCTTGGTCCAGCTCCTGTTCCTGCCTTGGTCCAGCTCCTGTTCCTGCCTTGGTCCAGCTCCTGTTCCTGCCTTGGTCCAGCTCCTGTTCCTGCCTTGGTCCAGCTCCTGTTCCTGCCTTGGTCCAGCTCCTGTTCCTGCCTTGGTCCAGCTCCTGTTCCTGCCTTGGTCCAGCTCCTGTTCCTGCCTTGGTCCAGCTCCTGTTCCTGCCTTGGTCCAGCTCCTGTTCCTGCCTTGGTCCAGCTCCTGTTCCTGCCTTGGTCCAGCTCCTGTTCCTGCCTTGGTCCAGCTCCTGTTCCTGCCTTGGTCCAGCTCCTGTTCCTGCCTTGGTCCAGCTCCTGTTCCTGCCTTGGTCCAGCTCCTGTTCCTGCCTTGGTCCAGCTCCTGTTCCTGCCTTGGTCCAGCTCCTGTTCCTGCCTTGGTCCAGCTCCTGTTCCTGCCTTGGTCCAGCTCCTGTTCCTGCCTTGGTCCAGCTCCTGTTCCTGCCTTGGTCCAGCTCCTGTTCCTGCCTTGGTCCAGCTCCTGTTCCTGCCTTGGTCCAGCTCCTGTTCCTGCCTTGGTCCAGCTCCTGTTCCTGCCTTGGTCCAGCTCCTGTTCCTGCCTTGGTCCAGCTCCTGTTCCTGCCTTGGTCCAGCTCCTGTTCCTGCCTTGGTCCAGCTCCTGTTCCTGCCTTGGTCCAGCTCCTGTTCCTGCCTTGGTCCAGCTCCTGTTCCTGCCTTGGTCCAGCTCCTGTTCCTGCCTTGGTCCAGCTCCTGTTCCTGCCTTGGTCCAGCTCCTGTTCCTGCCTTGGTCCAGCTCCTGTTCCTGCCTTGGTCCAGCTCCTGTTCCTGCCTTGGTCCAGCTCCTGTTCCTGCCTTGGTCCAGCTCCTGTTCCTGCCTTGGTCCAGCTCCTGTTCCTGCCTTGGTCCAGCTCCTGTTCCTGCCTTGGTCCAGCTCCTGTTCCTGCCTTGGTCCAGCTCCTGTTCCTGCCTTGGTCCAGCTCCTGTTCCTGCCTTGGTCCAGCTCCTGTTCCTGCCTTGGTCCAGCTCCTGTTCCTGCCTTGGTCCAGCTCCTGTTCCTGCCTTGGTCCAGCTCCTGTTCCTGCCTTGGTCCAGCTCCTGTTCCTGCCTTGGTCCAGCTCCTGTTCCTGCCTTGGTCCAGCTCCTGTTCCTGCCTTGGTCCAGCTCCTGTTCCTGCCTTGGTCCAGCTCCTGTTCCTGCCTTGGTCCAGCTCCTGTTCCTGCCTTGGTCCAGCTCCTGTTCCTGCCTTGGTCCAGCTCCTGTTCCTGCCTTGGTCCAGCTCCTGTTCCTGCCTTGGTCCAGCTCCTGTTCCTGCCTTGGTCCAGCTCCTGTTCCTGCCTTGGTCCAGCTCCTGTTCCTGCCTTGGTCCAGCTCCTGTTCCTGCCTTGGTCCAGCTCCTGTTCCTGCCTTGGTCCAGCTCCTGTTCCTGCCTTGGTCCAGCTCCTGTTCCTGCCTTGGTCCAGCTCCTGTTCCTGCCTTGGTCCAGCTCCTGTTCCTGCCTTGGTCCAGCTCCTGTTCCTGCCTTGGTCCAGCTCCTGTTCCTGCCTTGGTCCAGCTCCTGTTCCTGCCTTGGTCCAGCTCCTGTTCCTGCCTTGGTCCAGCTCCTGTTCCTGCCCAGGGTGTAGGGGGAGGGAGGGTTAGGGTCAGGCTGCAGGGGAGGGAGTGTTAGGGTCAGGCTGCGGGAGATGGTGGGTTAGGGTCAGGCTGCAATTAAGGGAGGGTTAGGTTCAGGCTGCCAGTAAGGGAGGGTTAGGGTTAGGGTAGAGTGAGGGGAGGGTTAGGGTAAGAATTAGGGAATGGAGTAGGGGGACTATTTTTTTTACAACTTTTCGCACCATGGAGCTTTCGGTGCTCTGTGGATCGATTGCTATGTCTCATCAAGGCATAGCAATCAAAATCCCAGCCAGTTCGCAAATGGCTTGGAGGAAACGGCCGATTCGAAAATCATCTGTTCATATCGTGGCCCCACACCAAGTCTTATCTGCCGTCACTTTGTATTCGTTTTAAGCGAGGATTCAGCCATTGTCAGTCTGTGGAAAGAAATGGCTGTTTTAGAAGTAGAGACAATCGAAAGTTAATTTTCATCTGTTTCTATTTCAAAACACAGCCATTTTAGATTTTTGCAGATCGCCATACTTACCCATTCATTTTTCGGAAGCCGCAAGCTGGACCTGTCGCAACTGTCACCGCCCGCCGCAGACACCACCTCTCCGGGGACTTTTAGGGTTAGGCTCTGGGGAAGGGAGGGTCACTGTCATGAAAGGGGAGGGTTAGGGTTAGGGTCAGCCTGTAGATAGGGAAGTCTAGGTTTAGGCTGCAGGGAGGGGAGTTTTAGGGTCAGGCTGCGGGGAAGGGAGTCTTAGGGTCAGGTCGCGAGGAGGGGCGTCTAGTTTTAGGCTGCTGGGAAGCAGGGCCATCTTAACAGAATTGTAGGCCTTGGGCAAAGCAATGCACAGGGGTACCATGGGTGGGTACCCATCCACAGGAATAAAACTGTCCCCCAATATTCCCAAATCATGTCACTCCAGCACCGCATCATGTCTCTCTAGCTCCCAGTATCCTTATGTGTCTCCAGCCCCCCAGTATTCAAAAATCATGTCACTCCAGCCCCCCATCACGTGTCTCCAGGCCCCCAGTATGTGCGATTCATGAATGCACTCATTTTTAAATCACATAAAAACATTACATCCATATTAATATTTATTAAAAATCATGACTCAGGGTCAGGCTGCGTGGAGGGGAGTCTTAGGGTCAGGCTGCGGGGAGGGGAGCCTTAGGGTTAGGCTGTGGGAAGGGGAGTCTAAGGGTCAGGCTGTGGGGAGGGGAGTCTTAGGGTCGAGCTGCGGATATGGGAGTGTTAGCATCAGCCTATGGGGAAGAGAGGGATAGGGACATGGAAGGGGAGGGTTAGGGTAAACTTTAGACTTACCATTCAGAGCTCTGTCTTTGGTGCTCTGGGATCTATTGCTTTGCCTCCTCAAGGCAAAAGCAATTGATTTCCGAGCCACTTTCGTACGGACTGGGAGAGAAGGGCCCTGTCGAGATAGGGCCGCTCTCAGCAGCAACCCACACCAAACACTCGCACAGGGCTCTGGACGCATCGCCGTTGCAACTCTAGATCCAGTCCAGAGATGGACAAGTGATGGCTTAACGTATTTTTGTGTACTTTTACATTGTGTGTGTCCAGAATAGAAGCACTATTACAATGCAGGCCACAGGTTATTGGTTGTGATCAAAGCCGCTTTAAAGGAAGGGTGGACTAAGGTAACTCAGTTACAGTAAGGACATATTCCTACAAATGGGCCCAATCCAAGCCAAAACATTGGTGTAAGTAGCGCAACTTCATCCGAAACATTTACACCAGCTACAAGCAGGGGCCTTTTAAGAAGTGAGGGGGTCCTTGTGCAGGATTGGTACATCCCCTAAGACTTCTCCCCCCTCCATGGCACCCCTCCTCTCCATCCCACAGCACCCCTGAGCCACCAACCTCCCCTTGCGGCACCCCCTCACAGTCTCCCTGTCAGTGTGTAGAACATATTTATGACTTGGGACCTAATCCAGAGTATGAAAGTATGAGGATGGAAATTTACACATGAACAAATCTTATTGCATTTCAGGGGGAGTCTTTGCATACATGGAAAATACTTTGCTTTTTGCACACAGATACTGGCTAGCTTTACTCTTATTTAGACCAGGGTTGCCGACCTTTTAAAGCCATAGATGCCTGTAATGGGGGGGCTTAATGATGCTATACAAATCACCTCTGAAGCCCCACACCTGACCAGAAAGGCCCCTTTCCTTAGTACTACTAGACATATTGCATCATCAAGTCCCATCCTGTCCCTAGTAACACTATGAATGGTGGTGTTGCTAGGCTGGTGGGCGGGACTTAAAGCTGTGATTTGCATGAAACCACAGCCTCAAGTCCCCTGCGGGTCATTTAGGAGTCTCCCAAATATTCCAGGAGCGTCTGCAACCCTGATTTAGACTTGGCCTAGGAAACATCGTCTCTCAGCTCTAAAAGTGTTTCCAACAGACTGTGGACCGGATCCTAGGTCCGTCCGTTAGGCCACCTACGTACACAAAGTGCGCAGATCAGCGGTCGCACGGACTGATCCGCCAGTGTGACTTAAGGCTTCCTTATGGCAGTGTAAGTCACACTAGTTACGAACGAGAGAGGGGACTGACAGGGGGAGTTCCCTCTCCTCTCTTGTGCGGACGGACAGACACCCCCTCCCCCCGCACATACGGAAAGTGTTTGCCCTATATTTGCCTCCCCTGCAAATTAACATGGTTTGGCCCAGGTGTAACTTTCCACATGATGGTATGTCAAATGAGAATAAAAATAGTACCTTTTTTATATCCGTCTTTTAATGAGTATTCTCCCATTAAGCTCCTTGATATGAAGTTTCCCATTGATTGGCTGTTGGTTTAGTCTCTTTTTTATGGATTAATTCCATTACCTTTGACGTACAGATGATAGTTGTCTGAAAATATCATTCATTGATTTGGAAGTCCTACATTTCATTTATTAATGTATCCTTTTAGTGGTCAGGGCTGTGGAGGTGGGTGGACAAGTAAAGCAGGTAGAGGAGCTTACATACAATTTTTTTATAACAAATTAATAGAATACATTTAATATATCAGGGCTGAACCAGTGCACAAAATTGGCATTCTCCACGAGATTCAAAGACACGCAACGGCAGCTATGGATCCCAGGGCAATTGTGACAGGTTGCGTAGGACATAGAACATGCAAGCACCTTCAAAGGACTGGCATGTTATTACAATTTTATAAACTGCGCATGCCCAGAACCCAAATATACGCACGTGAAACATAGCCGACCGATTCACTTACATGGATGTCAGACTTATGACTGATGCATACATCGTTACAAGACGAGCCTCGCATGTGTGGCTAGAGGGGCAAGACTCAACGCATAGGAGCTCCACACAGACTACTACTGTACCATACGGGCGTTCCAATGCAGTTACAAGAGATTCACAAGCAGGAGGGGCTTACGTAGCAAAACATACGCACGGGAAAAGGTAAGGTCGCCCTCGACCACTCGTAAGTCGCTGAAGCCGGTCGTACCATATGAAAGTCCATACACACCACACACAGCCATCAGCTGCTGGGTAATTGCAATCAATGCACAGGAGCATTTAAATAACACACATAAGGCTTATCTTCTTAAAGCTATGGTTTTATTGCTATTTAATATAAGACTTTCAACAGTGTCAAGGTAGCCTCTTGTTTCATTTATTTACTTTTAGTTTCAATATAGGAATAATGTTACATTTTTATTTTTGTTTGAAATATTTGACTTATTTATAACAGTAGGCATAATTTATGTTGTTTGGTAATTTATGCTTCATTTGTAAGAATGTTTTTTTTTTTTAAATTAATTTTATATTACATTTTTAAAACAATTCATAAACAATATTAGTCTTGGCGCTAAAATAGGGTGTGAAAAATGAGTACCAATAAAAGCAGCACAATATTAAACTACTGTAGGGGTTACTACCCAAGATAGACAATAGAAAAATGGGGAGAAATTGGAACCATTCACATGAATATTTTTACTTATTTTAATCATTGTTTATATCTTTAATAAATTGCAGTTTTTCATATATGCTTTTGTACCTATTTAGCGCCAATTTCTGACCATTTTTCTAAAAACAATCATGTCCAGCAAATCTTATTTGCTGGCTCTTTTTTTCACCTCTCTTTTTTACATTTTTTTGCCCTTTTTTGGGGGCACACTTAGAGTTTTCTGCTATTTTCACTTCTTTAAAGAATTAATTGATAGTTCAAAAATACAAAGGCATGGAAGTTAATAAAAGTAAACCAGAAAAGTCTGCATTGCTAAACATTTGGCTGAATCTCTACTAAAAATAATTTCCCAAATTCACTTATTCACATATTGGGCCTGATCCAGAACTACGCGTCGGAGCGAATTTACGCGTGGCTGAGACGTAAAATTGGTGTTTTGTTCGCACTGCGCATGCACACCATAGAAAATACGCACATTAACGTAGCGTAATTGTGAACGTATGGGCCATTCACGTATGTGTCACGTAAATACTTACGTGTGGGCGTGCCGATTTTACGTTTGTCCGAATTACGTGTGAAATACGTGAAGTAGGCGGGGGGTTGTATTTAAAGTGTACGTGTGCGTATGACTGCGGTTATGTTGGAAAAAGTTAAGGTAGGGTTTGGAAATAAAATAGGGTATGAAAAATGTGTACCAATAAAAGTAGCACGATATTAAACTACTGTAGGGGTTACTACCCAAGATAGACAATAGAAAAATGGGGAGAAATTGGCACCATTCACATGAATATTTTTTACTTATTTTAATAATTGTTCATATCTTTAATAAATTATGCTTTTTCATATATGCTTTTGTACCTATTTAGCGTTAATTTCTCCCCATTTTTATAAAAACAATCATGTCCAGCAAATCTTATTTGCTGGCTCTTTTTTTTTCACCTCTCTTTTTTACATTTTTTTGCCCTTTTTTGCGGGGCACACTTAGAGTTTTCTGCTATTTTCACTTCTTTAAAGAATTAATTCATAGTTCAAAAATACAAAGGCATGGAAGTTAATAAATGTATTAAAGTAAACCAGAAATGTCTGCATTGCTAAACATGGCTGAATCTCTACTAAAAATAATTTCCCAAATTCACTTATTCACATATTGTTATCACATATAGCAGCAGGCACCGCACTTACCCGCTTACCGTCTCCTGGTGCCTGCAGTCTAGTCCTGGTCCAGCAATCCAGTCCTACTCCAGCAGTAAATGGTCCAGCAATCCAGTCCTGCTCCAAGCAGTCCAGTCCTGATCCAGTCCATCCCATCCTGGTCCAGTCTCCAGTGCAATCAACCTCACAGTCTACTAAACCCGGATTCATCTCGTCCAATCAACCTCAACCTCACAGTCTACCAAACCCGGATTCATCTCGTCCAATCAACCTCAACCTCACACTCTACCAAACCCGGACTCATTACTTGCTTCACCAGATAGTGTGAATACCTACTCACAGACTTTTTATCCCTACCTATGCACATCCTCTCCCCTTGGCTCCTCTGCATCCCTTATTTCAAGGACTGTCTGCTATTGCTTTGCTTTGTTTCCTGTATGCACCCATCCTGTATTAAACCGGCTCACTTTCAGTTCAAACCATCTCAGTTGTCTCAATCCCTGGAACCCGGAATCGATCCCAAACACCCCTTGAACGTGACAATTGCGACCTAAACCTCCTTTTCATGTATGTGCTGACACATAGGGCCTCAATTACTAAGGACGATGTTGGCAAAATCGCCCAAAGTCCCGGGACTTTAGCTATTTTTTCACCATCGTTGTATTTACTAAAGCCAAAGTCCTGGGACTTTGGGCTTTCTCACTAATAAATCGACCATCATCGCTCTACCCTCCAAGTCCCGACTTTTCTAAGGTTACCTATTCAACACGGTTCATTCACTAAAGATGATTTTACTAAATCACTTCTAGTGCGATCCGTGAGGGCAGAAAAAAAAATCGCCTTCTGTGTGAAGCGCTTTCCTAAAAAGCTCCTCACACTTTATTAGAAAAACACAACACTAAGTAAAAAACACTACAAGCATTTTCCTATCACTTATCCTGCCGACGCATATAGTACTATAAGGCAAAGCATGGCCATGTGTTTGTGGCCATGCTAATCCTTATAGTAGTGTAAGCAGCAGCATGACAAGTGATAGAAGTGGGTAAGCAAATGTGTTGTGTGTCCGTTATAAATGTTAAAAAATACCCACATAAACCTTGTAATATTAAATGACCTAACCCTACATGTTACCCCTGACTAAAATGTATAGAAAATGTCCCTTACTGTGTCGCTAGCTTAAAAAGGTGGCCACCGTCAAGTCCCCTAAAGTGTATATTGCATGTGTAATGTGTACTTAAATAATAAATAAATGTCGCGACTCACCGTTTAGCAGTCATCTGTCTTGGGATGACTTGCTTGGATTTTCTTCTTCTGCTGCAGATCTTCTTTCAAAGTTGTTTGGAGAGTCTTGTCAGCTTGCTTGCAGAAGTTCCTCCGCTGCTGGCATCTGGTCTTCAGCCACTTCTGGCCATTTCTGCGACGCAACCCTTCTTCCTCCTCGGTGTCCCCGCTGCTAATGACCGGTCTGTCGCTAGGGGGCACCCTTTTATAGGAAAAATGACACTGAAATCACCGAAATTAGGGGGCTCTAGTGAGAGCTCTAGTGTCGGTGACATCATTTCTGCCATTCTGCGCATGTGCCGGGCAGATGTTGCCGATTTTTCAGGAAACCCTGGATCGGGTGTCCGTAACTACAGCGTAGTTACGGACGAAGAGGCGTGCAGTAACCACGCTCTAGTTACGGAAGGTAGGCAGGGCAAAGGAGGGAAATTAGTAAGGGTGGGCTGGGTTAGAGCCTTACGATCCTGTGGCTGAAGTAAAGGTCGCCTTCAACCGGCGTAACAGTGGGTAATTATGCCGGCCACAAGAGGAGTGTCAGCTGGCAGCAACACCTGGTAACATATGTTTATCTACCGATCGACCATGGTCAATCGTCTGCTCTCTCTTAATTTGAAGGCTCAAAGATTATTTAAGTATATAGACATATCAGATATAGTCAGATAAAATAACACATAATAAAGAATAAATGAATACATCCCTTCCAAATGGATTCGATTGACTTTAAGTCAAAATTGCGGAGAAACATTGATGTATATGGAAACATCTACTGCACAGGATGAGTTTAATGGAATCTTTTTACATTGAAGGAAACAACAACTCAGATAATTCCATGAGACCTGTATCATTCCCCCCTGTATACAAGCTCCTATGCGTGCGAGCAGAGGGAGGGGTCTTCTCTTACACGCAACGCATTATGGAACGGATCCAG